>LKNJ01006424.1:0-13600 GCA_002120245.1 Maccullochella peelii
ACTCTCTGATTGGATGACCTTTCACCTAGAGCTGTCAGATTTTAGTTTGACGAGAAGGTATCCCTATAACTCTCTCATGTGGTCAGTGCTGGTCACCACCGTCTGAGAGGAGATGCCGTTGTTATGTCCTTTATGGATGAGCCACTGAGTGCCGTCCTCGAGCGTCACTCTGACAAACAGTTTAAAAGATTCTTAAAGTGCTTTATCTTCATAATATTCATATAAAAACATGTCCTGTCAGCTCAGTGTGTGTGCACAGACCTGACTCCAGAGTGGCTGATTTTTCCGACTGCAGATGGAAAGAATGTCAGCGGTCGCACCACTTTCTCAGCCTTGGTAACCCGAGAGTTGTAGAACGTCGTCAGGGCGGGGCCCGACAGGTCGTAGTTGAAGTTGCTGGAGCCGCCTGTTCAGAGTAGCAGATCAGTCACATTCATCTACACTGTCCAAACAGCAATGTCACACAAAGGTTTTATCCCCCCCAAAAAACCTGCAGGACTTACTGCTACCAGACCAGGACTCCACAGTGAGAGCCAGCAGAGTCAGAGCCAGAGCAGAGAGCAGCATTTTGAAGGGAAACATGTTATATATATACACGATGAAAGACTTGGAGATCAACAGGTTTCTGGATATGAGCAAATATCACAACGCCGACCTTTTCAAGAAGGTGGCTGATGAATGAAAGAGGGAGGCTGAGTTCACACGGTCCAACAAGGCTGCATGTAAACGGGAACATTAGTGGAAGATTCATCTTCATCTGCAACATGTAAACAGCTCAGTAGGAATATGTTGTGCATGTAAACGTAGTCGGTGAGACTGAACCAGACAGGAAATGTCCTGCAAAACCAAAACTAGGAGCTAAAAGAGGCTGAAAAGCTGCGGTCGGTGATGATTCTCTGCCAAAGACACTGTGCCATTATACAGTCATTTCATCCATATAACAGCTTTGAAGAATTCCTTTCACTTGCTTTTAATACTTGGATGCTTTAATATTTTTGTTCTTTAATTTGACTTTGCTTTTATTATCTTGTATGTGTTTTATTCGTTTTTACTTTACACGTGCACTTTTGGTGAAGAACGAGAGCGCTGATGACGAAATTTGATTCATGGTACCCAGAAGATTTATCCTAATGATCTCGTCCATTTATCTTCAGTAGGCTCGACTACTGTAACGATGTCTTCACGGGTCTCAGATCAGACGGCTGCAGCTGATCTAGAGTCCTCAATAAGACCAGGAGAGACCACATCAGTCCAGTTCTCAGATCTTTACACTGGCTTCCTGTTGGTCAAAGAATTGCCTTTAAAATACTGCTGTTGGTTTATGAAGCACTGGATGGTTTGTTTCTGATCTGCTGCTATGTTACGAAGCGTCAAGACCTCTCAGATGGTCTGGGATCAGGTCTGCTTACTGTCCCCAGAGTCCAAACTAAACCCGGAGAAGCAGCCTTCAGTTTTTATGCTCCACAGATCTGAAACAAACTTCCAGAAAACTGAAGTTCTGCTTCAACTCTGTTCTTTTAAATCAGAACTTAAAACTATAAAGTTCAACTCATGTTGCACTGTAGCTCTTCTATTTTATTTTGTTTTACTCTTTTTAAAATCCTATGTATGTCTTTTTAGTGCCTTTCTGTCTGATGTAAAGCACTTTTAATTGCCTCGTTGTTGAAAGGTGCGTTACAGATAAACTTGCCTTGCCTCATGATTTTGCTGACCTTCCCAACCTCCCCTCTAGCGCCACCCTCAGGACAAACTTTACATTTTTAGCTCCACTGGATCCAATAAAGACTGTAAGAAGAGATGAATCATCAGGATGTTCACCTTTTTCTGAATACTGCAGCTTCAGACTGTTGGTTAACAGATCTGAAATTTGTTGGGTTGATTTTTTGCTTTAATGTCAATATCTGTGATCACTTATCAAAATTAAAGTTCTACATCTCAAAACAATGTACATCCTGTGTGAAGGTTTTCTTCATTTGCAGGACACGGCAGTAATTAAGAGGTTTGTTCTATAATCAGTTCCCATTTGAAAAAAGTCAAACTCTTCTGTTAAACTGCAGCCTGAAACAGGTCAAAGCTCATGTTTGTGTGGATTTTGTAATCCTAGAAGTTCCCTGAGTTGACAAAATTTTGATTTGCTTCAAGAGCAAACAGACGACACAGAGCAGCTTCTCTTCACATGACGCTCAAAATATTCCATCCAACAATTTTATCTCGGTTCATTATCTCGGTTCATTTTCCTGGAGTTTCTTGCTCACATGATTAAAGGGTAACTCCTATATTTTTAAACCTGGGCCCTATTTTTTACATTGGGGTCTAAATGGCTAATGAGTACAGAAGGTTTTGGAATTGGTCCAGTAGATCGAAACGGCTGCAATGGCTGCAACGTAATCCTGCAGAGACAGACTGTTTTGTTAAAGAATAAGATCCTTTTTGTTTAACCAGAAACAGAAGTCTCGCTCTGAAATCTCGCGAGAAGTTGAGTTTTTGCAGGAAGACGACGTGAAGTGTGAAAGTACTGGAGTTTCCCTTTAAACAGGAATAATTCCAGGATACTCGGTAGATTATAAAACGTTTTAATGGCAAAAAATGTGACGTAATGTCCGTCTTCTTCATATTTTCATATTTAAATTTTTTAAAATCAAGTTATCAGTCAGTAACAGACAGTGTTCGATTAAAATCACAAAGAGTCAGCATTTCAGTGGCGGCTTGCCTCTGTTACTATTGTGTGTAAATAGATGGTCCCATGTATATTTCCATATCTAAATAAAAATAAATACAGGACCAAAATCTTCCAGTTCAGAACAGGCGTTCACAAGTGAAGCTGCCGTCTGATTGGTTCAGCAGTAATGTGGCTCCAGTTGGAAGTCGCCATCGTGGTCAGGTCGCGGTGAACGAAGGCCTCCCGGCTGCCGAACAGACTGGAGCTGCTGCCGCTGACGCCACCGACGGCGGGCAGGTAGGAGTGATGGAGGATCGGCAGCTGCACGGACAGACGCCGCCGCACGCTGACAGCACAGGAAGGAACATTAGACACAACACAGTGAGCATCATGTCTCCTTTAACGGCTGTCAAAGTCACATTATGGTTGTGTGGTAAAGGCAGGAAATCTAAATAAATCCAAGTTAATATTAAAGTGTCATTAATGTTCTATTAGTCTGTAATAGTTTCATGAAATCAGGGCTGTATTTTCAAAAAATGTTCCGCTGAAAAGAAACCCATCAAACTCTTTAATTTATGAATAATATACAAGGTTGTCTTTAATCCTTAATAACCTGACCGTTAAAACATTCTTTTCTTTTAATTAATAAACAAAAGAATGAATTTGTGAATACAGGGGATTAGAGGGAGTGAGTCAAAACTGCATGTTGCTTAATATTCTAAAATGAATGACGTGCGTGTAAGTGTACGTTAATGAGCTTTTTTAATCATTATTTCTCGGCATGTTAACCCTTTATTTGACAGCGACGGCAGCGAAAAGACAGGAACTAAGGGCACTTGTGATGATGCACTTAAACCATGACGGAGATACGAGCTTTCTGTTAGTTTCATGTGAGGAAGGTTACAGCCTCCTCATCGCTCCACACACACATCTGATGTTTTCAGCTTTTCATGCTTCTTGTACGTCAGAATTTGTTCGCGCAGTCTGTTTCTGGTTTTATCCACACACCAACTTTAACTTTTTCGTGCGATATTTCGACTTTTTCTTTCCACTCAGGTGTTTTAATGCACGAAGTGTAAAGATGGTGCCAGCGTGGTGACGTTACTGGGCAAATCAAGAAAATATGTGTCACTGAAGTTTGCTTGTTTTTGGCCTCACTGTTCAGGAGAGTTGATGCCGTCTGGACTTTGGTTTCCTGAAGGTTTCCTGTCTGTGTTTCTGTCCTCAGCACAGACCTGAGCCACATGAGTCCACGTCACAGATCGGACTTCACCTGCTGGGAGAAGATACAGTACAGTAAGAGGAAAAGGACTCGGTAGTTTCCATCATGAAGGAAGGGACACTGGAGAACTGTTTGTTTAATGTGCAAATGTCTTCTGACCTGTATATAGAGCTAACTGAAGCAGCGTGTTGTCTGTAGATTAATCTAGTAGATTTCTTCCACATGCAGTTCATGGTACGGTCGGATTAACCCATTATGTACAAATCCTGCCAGAGTACTATATATTGCACTGTATTTAGTCAATGGAGGTGTGTTGTTATGATTATTTGCTTGTTTAGTTTTTCTCTCTTCTGGTGGAGCTAGGCTAGCAGTTTCCCCCTGCTTCCACTCTTGGTGCTAAGCTAGGCTGAACACAGAGAGATCAAACTGACATTGATTTAAGTTTAAAGACTTTTATGCTTGTTGTTTGTAGTTCTTCACACTTCTTGTACTTTTTGTGTTTGAGTGATTAGGACCAGGTCAGTGTCTTGGTTTGGGTTTCCTTTACACTTATATGCAGTACTGTCAGGTGTTTTGGATAAAAGTTCAGTTTGACACCTCTTTGGTTTACACAGTTTTTGTTTACCGTTGTTTTTTTCTCTCGTCGTGTGGTGAAGCTTCGGGTCAGGAGCCGCTGACTCGGGCGTGTCAGACAGTTGCATGGTGATGGTTTCTATTTCTACATCGAGCTGCAAGGAACACAACAGACAGCACTGCAGTATTAATTCACTTAAACATCACTCAACCGGACAGTCCACTAAAGTCGAACACACACCAGTCTCATCATGGAGCTCCAGGTGATGTTTCTGTGTCTTCACCTGTGCACTTTGACTCTTCAGCTGCTGGTTTAAGCTGCTCAGCCGGTCTTCATCTTCCTCTGCAGCTTCACTCTGCAGCTCGCTGTTGTTCAAACACACATATAGAAACTGCAAAGAAATAAAACCACAGGCAACATGTCATGGAGAACTCTCCCTGATAACTGAGAGGGTAGACTTTGAGAACTTTACAGTCTGCGATCACAGAATTCTTAAGAGTATTAAAGAAGAGCGAGTGTCGCGCCGACCTTTGGTCCGAACAGCCAACTCAGGATGAAGATGTTACAGCAGAGGATGAGGATGCTGGTCAGACAGAACTGAACAGGAGGATTGTGGGATGTCAGCAGTGATCCTGACACTCCTGACACGCTGAACACCGTCACAGCAAACATACTCAGTGTCAGGTGTTTACTGCTGACAGCAGGATGATCGGCCGGCACGGTCCTGATGTTCCAGGCCACGAAACATCCAAGACCCTGGAGGACAAGCATTTTATTTTAATGAATCGTCTCCCAGTGTCGATGTTTCGAACCTCAGTGCAGTTAACAGTTTAGTTTCTAAACTTCAGCAGTGAGCTGGGAGAACATTTAGCAGATGGGTTGCAATGAAATTTTGTCACCTATAAGCTGATGTACACGTATAGATAAGATAACAGCCAATATATCGATTTGGGCAATTTATCGGTCTAGTTCTACTTAATACATCCACAGTCCCCACATGTATGTCAACATCTAATAGTTGCCAACTACAGGCATGTTATGTTAATATTAGCATTACCTGATAAACATCAACATCTTAACATTGTTAGTATGCTGACATTAGCATTTAGCTCAAAGCACAGCTGAGCCTCAAAGGCCAGCTCTCAACACAGTTTGCTGTCAGTCAAAGGTGTGAACGAACCTGCGTGTCAAAGTTCAGGCTACATGACCTTTCACTACTGGTAAGAATCTAAGAATGGAAAAGTTGCCTCTCCATTTTAGTTTTCTGGTGTATAATGAAAACTAAATCCTCATGGGGATGCTAGTGTGGCTGCAGACTCTTAATCTTGTTCAATTTCACCAGTGAGTGACATTTGAAAACAAATGGCAGTGTTATATTAGATCAAATGATCTGTTGTGTCAGTACTGACCAGTAGAGGTCCTTTGTATCCGTAGACAGCAGTGAGCCACAGCTCCATGTTGATGCTGCTGCAGTGTTCAGCGTACAGCTGGACAATAACGTCCCGATCAGCAGGGTCACTCTGAAAAAACAACAGAAAAGTGTTAAAGTCAAATGTCCGAGGTCTGGGGCTGGTAGGGCCCACATTTCAACCCCTTCACTTCATGAGCCCCCTCCGTAGTGGTAGAAAGTAACTATGTACATTTGCTCAAGTACTGTACTTTTGGGGCAGTTTACTTGAGTATTTCCATTTTCTGATACTTTTTACTTCTACTCCACTACATCTCAAAGGGAAATATTGTACTTTTTACTGCACTACATTTATTTTATGAGCTATAGTTACTCATTACTTTTCAGAGAAGGTTATAAGCTTATAAAATACATTGTTCCAAGATTAAACCACTGGTTCCCAAGCTTTTTGGTTTGTGACACTTTTACAAAAAGTCTACTTGGGGCCACTTTTCACATTTCAGATGTCTCTGAGTTGTTATCAGTTTCACCAAAGAGACATTTCCCCTCTAAACTTCTCACATGGTTTCATATAAATAAATGAGGCTGAAAGAGATTAAACTCTAATAATAATAAAACTGCAATATTTAACAAAACAAATCTAATATTAGAGAGAAGTAAAAAACTGAAAACAGATGTGTGTATCACAACCTGGTTTCTTCTTCTTTCCTCTCCCATTAATCATCTCACGACCCCTCAGATTTATCTGGTGACCCTTTTGGAGGGGCCCAACACCTAGGTTGGGAACCACTGGACTAAACTAGCTAAAGTAGTTAAAACTAACTGTATATAAAGTAGTTCAAACTAATAATAATACTTGTGTACTTTTAAGAAGGATTTTGAATGCAGGACTATTTTTACATTTTGGTATTAGTACTTTAAGTTAAATAAAGGCTCTGAATACTTCTTCCACCACTGATTGTACTCTCTCTCTCATCAGTCTTCCAACATCCATCGACACAGACACCTTTGTGGATCATCCTGCTATTGTTACCTGTAAGCTATGGTGCAGCACCACCCGTCTGAGGGGGTCCAGGATTTGCCAGGAGGTTAAAACAAACACATCCAGCAGGAACATCCAGAGCACCACACAGCCTGCTCGCTGCAGACGCCTCTGCTGCTGGAAACACAGAAACAACATTTTCTTCACAGTATGTAACAGTCACAGCTACACTTGAAGGAAAAATCTGTTTTTACAACCTGGGTTCTGTTTTCACAGTTTTGTCCATCAGTTACAGTAACATTGTTCTGTTGAAGATTTGATTCAAATGAAACTTTGGTGGTTGTGACTTACCTTCTGTTTGATGCAGCAGAGTGAATAAACCCTCCATGTGTCGGTGAACAGCACAGCGAAGCCCACGGTGTGTCCCACCGAGAGAGTCCACAGACGAACCTGCAGGACCCAACAAATCCAACATTACTAATCGTGTGAAACATCAGTTTCCTCCAGACGGTGAAACACTTTTGGTATGCACAAGATGCCAAAATGAGTTAGTTAGAAAGTAGAAAAAAATAAAAATATATGCATAAAATAAAAGCAAATAAAAAGCAAGTCAAGAATACAAATGGAAAATAGGAAAATTAGCAGTAAAAATAAATATTATATAATATATATTTTAATGAATGAATGAATAGCTGTACAGTTTGTGCAGGATGAGCAAGGAATACCGGCTTGTGGATGGGACTAGTGGGGGTGAGATTAGGACAAGCTTACACGATGTGCTCCTCTCATGGATCTCAACATTATCTGTTGTGCACTCTACACATTTGCTGTGTATATTTGGTTTAAAATTCAATAAAAATATTGTTGAGAAGACAAAAAACTGCAGCCGTCTGAACTCACAGAGCAGAGGATCTCAGATGTCCGGTTGGACAGCGAGGCTCCGTCCAGACCGGAGATCAGGACTGAGGAGGCGGAGAGCAGGATGCCCAGCAGCAGCAGCTCGTCCTGGGACCCACGGCTCCATCTCAGCAGCCTGCAGGCAGACAGAGAGGAGACAAACAACGCTGACAAAACCACAACCAAGAGTCCAGCGTCTGACACTGAGGTGGATCTTTAGATGCTGTACCAGTGTTTACGGCTGATGACGGTGAAGAAGAGGACAGTCAGAGTGATGAAGATGGTCACAGCTGCGGCTGATGAAACGATGCTGTACAGAAGGAGGCTGATGTGCTGCTGCTGCAGAAGGACCAGAGTCTGGTCTCTGGCTGGTCCTGGACCTGCAGGGCCAAACATTTAACATCCATTCATAATTGATCATGACTGATCAACGATCAATGCTTTCAGTTATGGTTTGTGAGACATGTCAACATAAAGTGTCTCACCTTTAAACTGCAGCAGGTGGTTCATCAGTCGGAGCTGTTGGGTGGCGGTGCTGAACTCTCCCACCAACACACCACTGCTGCCTGAGGACACACACACACACACACACACCGAACGTGCACGTGCCGATTAATAAGAACATACTGACTTCACAGCATCAGCATCAGGCGACTTTAAAGCACCTTGAAACTGGATCAGCTCGATCGACGTCATCCTCTCCCCATTCCGAAAGAAAACTGGACCCTGAAAAAAACACAATGAATTTAAATATACAATAAATCTTACACACACACACACACACACACACACAGGTGTGCTTCAGGTGTGTAAATGTGCTCACTGTGACTCCTTCAAACTGCGTCTGCTTCACGGCCTCCAGCAGCGCCTTGTGAACTTCCTCCTCACTGACGCTCCTGTTTCTCTGGCTGCTGTATTTCTCTCGGTGTTTCACAGCCTCCATCACCTGACTGAGAGCTCTGGCAGCGACCCAAACAGCGTCGTAGGCGAAGGTGTGGAGGGGAGTGACCTTTGACCCCTCCTGGATCATCTGTCTGAAGTAGGAGTCCTGGTAGTCCCGAGGAGTCTGCAGAGACACAGCAGGATGGGAGTCATTAGTAAAATACTTTGTCTACGTACAAAACCTGACAAAATCTTAACTTGAGGTATATTTATTAGCTTTCGCCGCAGCTTTCAGCCACATCTCACGGTCTTCATTAGTGGATGTTGTCATGATATAACATCTGAGGTATGTTAGTATAATATAATAGTTTATTATCAAAACTAGAATGTGTCCTCTTAGGACCATGAACATCCAGTAGTTGTTGAGATATCTGCTACAGCTGGACTCCACAGTCCTGTCCAGTAGTTTTACATACATATTCTGATGTGCTTATTTTTGTACAAATAAGCACAAACCTCCCCTGAAATGAGGCTCATGTATAATACAACACAGGCTGGTCTGTCAGCGGGGATGTGGCTGTAGTTTCTGACCCGTCCAGAGACTCCCGGTGTGTTTGTGTTGCTGAGCTGTCTGATCTGCATCCTGATGGATCCGTCTGCAGCCATCAGCAGACTGTTGGCCGCACAGCCAGAAACCTGCCAGCCCAGCCGCCATCCAGCTGTTCCTCCATCTACGATGATCCACTGGTACCGAGCTCCAAACATGTTCAGTCTGTAGGCCTGAAGGTCACAGAGAGAGAGATTCATCAGCTTCACTGCTCACAGTTATCTGCTGCTGTTTTAAATGAATCCTGGAACATTTTTATTAGCAAGAATTGTGATACAGAATCTTATTGCCTCCATTAACCTCCGGGAAAGATTTCTGAGTCCAGCTGAAAATGGCAGCTTCAGTTTGACTTCCTGTTATCACACAGTCCACCGTGGTAAACATCAGCTAGAGAGCAGTTATCATGATGCATATTAATGTCAGAAGAAGGTCACCCAAAACTCATCATGTCTCCTTTTTGGACAGGTTTTGCGTTGTAGTCGATGGGATCATCTTCAACACGAATGCATGTTGCATTCACAAACTGCTCAAACCCACAGAACTTCATTTTTAGTTCTGGTGGGAGTTCAAGAGTTGTTCAAGACACCAAATATGTCTAAATTTGGGGGAATAATGCATAAAATGATGCACAAGAAATCTAGTCACATCTACGTTTTTGATTACATCTAGCTCTTATTTTTGAGTCTGAATGAATTTATTATGAGTCTCTTTTGACAAATAAATGTAATGTTATAAAACACGAGTATAAGTTCTGTATTAAAGTCGCATATAGATGGAATTATTTAAAACTATTTAATGTTTTACAACATTATATTGTTTTAGAACTGTTAAGATGAGGGTTGCAAAAATTACTCCTTAATTTGTGACACTACTACGTGGCCAAAAGTATGTGGACACCTGAATGGTCCACCCACATGTGACAGTGTAACGCGATTGTGACACTATAATCATTAATAACGGAGATTTTTGAAAAGTGAGGACAAAGGGACAAACACACACTGCTGGAAGAACACTGTTGTCTAAAATATCATGGTATGCTGAAGCATTAAGGTTTCTCTTCATCTCTTCATTCTCCCAAACCAGGAGAAACGGACCATAGGGGTGTCCACATACTTTTGGCCATATAGTGTACTTACACAGCAGAAAACCTCAGAGGCAGAAAACTCTTCAAACTGTCCGATGATGATCCGAACATCACTTTCCTGCAAAACACAGAAGCAACGGAGGCAAATATTTTATTCCTGTTAAAAGTGCTGAGTGGATCACTGATGAATCTTCATTACATTAAGTCTGATCAGTGTTTAATTAAAGAACCAGAAAGTAAACAGATGAGTATTTTATTATGTGTCTTATACGTCTTTCTGTTTTGTCCAGGTGCCACCTGCATGTAAATCTACTGTAAATCTTCTCAGTACCTTCATCTTCTTCAAGCTGCCGCAGACGTCTTCAGAGAGACTTTCTGTGGAAACAACCTGAACCTCGGCCTTCAGCAGCTGTCTCATCAGATCCTTCTTCATCTGCACAAACACAGCAAACCAGATACAGAAAACAGGAACCGGTTTCTGGAGCTAAAACTACAGAGAAGAGGCCACAGAGTTTGGCTCGATGGTGGAGCTAAAGGAGGTTATTGGCATCATGAATAACATTTCAGCATCACCTCTGAGAGTCTGGGTCCTTCCTGTGTGATGATACCAACTCTGCTCCACCTGTAGCGCTGCAGCAGCTTCACCGTGGCCTGGTTCAGAGCTCGGTCTGACGGCGCCGTGCTGAACAGGTTCCCGTACCACTTCCTGTTGGACAGGCTGGGGGACGAGGCCGCAAAAGATACCTGCGACATCAGAGGACAGGAAACAACGTAAACGTACCTGCCATAGGACATAATACAACAAGAAGTCTGATGTGGACTAGATGTGCACCTGCACCAGGTTGAGAGCCGGCAGAGAGCGAGCGATGAGCGCCGTCACAGATGGACACACCCCTCCAAACACCAGCAGGTACTTGGGCCCCGCCCACATGGCGTCAAACAGAGCTTTGAGTGATTTAGCAGGATCACACTGTGAGACACGGGACAAAAACATGAAATACTGACACTTCCTGTGATACCTGGTTCCAGACGTACGGAGCAGGAAGAGGACAGTGGAGCTTTAATGAGGGTCAAAGTGCAACCAGGTGAAGGACTCTTCATATGTCTTTTTTATGCAAAAATCTTAATTTGTAAAGTAACTAAAGCTGTCAGATAAATGTAACGGAGTAAAAAGTACAATATTTCCCTCTGAGATGTGGTGGAGTAGAAAGTAGCATAAAATGGAAATACTCAAGTACCTTAAATCACTGATATTTAATTATCAATGAAGTTTACCTCTTTTGTTGACTGAATGGGTGTAATTTAAACTGTTGTCTTCACTTTCTGTGAAGCACTCGGAGCTGAATTTCTTGTCTGAAACATCCCGCTGTAGCTCATCCCTTACATTAGTGGTTTCCCACCGTTTCCCCCCAAAACGTAGCAGCGTCTACTGATGCAAACATCTACCTGTCAGGAGTGATTTTTCCTTTATTCCTTCTTTATAGGCCTGAAGACATAAAACGATCCAATAATTAATTAAAGATACAGAGTTTAGAGTGAAGTCTAAAAAGAATAAACAGAATTTTGTGTTGCAGGAATATAATTTTTCTGGTTCCTGTCCTCTTTTTTATCCCGAGACCCTTTTGCAACCACTCGTAGGGGTCTGGAACCACTGACTGCCTTAAATGTATTGTAGTGGACAACAGATTGTCCTGCTGTGAAACCATGTTTGTCTGATATACTCGTGGTAGCCCTGAAATCAGGGGGTCGGGACCCACCCAGGGGTGGCCAGTCACAAAATTATAATTTGCCACTTTTCTCTAGTGTTTGTTTTTTGGGGGGAAATGCTGCAGTTTTAGCTCATTGCACCTCCAAAAGATTCAAATGAAACTATCTAAGAGGAAAAAAGACCCGTTGGTTTAGACATTTGCAACCTCTGACAAACAGTTCCAAGCAGTCATTGCTGTATTTGAAGGGGTCTTACAGGACCAGCTAACAGTAGTCTGCCAGGATCTCACACAGCTCTCTGTACAGGAGTCTGAGACCAACCTGTGAGTCCAGCAGCTGGAGCTGGATCTCATAGTTCCCCAGCGGAGGCGGTTGTCTCTTCAGGTCCTGCAGAGCCAGTCGGACAGCCGGGGCCACAGCAGCGGTCGTGTTCTCCCTCCCCGACCCGGAGCGGACGGGCATCATCCACAGCACAGGCAGAGGGTGGCGGACCTGAGCCAACACCGGCCCGACTACCAGCCAGCAGACCAGCAGCAGCCCGAGCACCTCCACCCGTCCACGCAGCTCCATTCTCTGCTCCACCTGCTGCTCCGCTCTGATCCTCCTGCAGGGAAACTCTAATCCTCTTGTGCTGTAAGCAGCTGAGAGCCTGAGGAGGCCGACTGAGGAGATAAAAGGATCAACATCCACACCAGATGTCACCTGGATCCTCAGCACAGACTGTTTCTGCTCTCTGAAGACACACAGGAGGTCAGTTCAGCAGAATAACGCTACTTCATAGGTGACGACTAAGAATCTACTTCCTGCAACAATTTGAATCCACCTGCATGTTTCACTCACTGTAGCTTAAAGGAGGGAACTGATCAAATTAAATGATAAAAACTAAGACTGCAGCAACACGAGCAGCCCTGTAGGACGTAATCTTCATCACAATAAAGACTCATTAATGTAAAAAATAAGAATGTTTGAATGCTAACAGCTAGAGTTAGCATGCTAACACGCCAACATGCTGACATTTAGGAAGTAACATTAAACGTTTAACGTTAGATGAGATTCCCTGCAAGAGTTCAGATCTCTGATATTACTGCGTCACTGTTTAGCTCACACAGCAAAACATTTGTACTACAGTCGAATATCACCAACAAGCAGCTGTATCGCAATTTCATTTCTGATTCAGTGAGTATTTCATTCTTCTGCTACTTTATACTTTGTACTCCACTACAGGAGGAGGAAGATATTGTACTTTATACTTCACCACATTTACCTGACAGCTTAAATTACTTTACATACTAAGATTTTACTTTCAAAACAGTTTGTAAAACATGATACATTTTTCAGTGACAAAATCTGCTTGAGTGATTTCAGTTCTTAACTGAGTCCTTAATGTCTTGTTTTGCCAGAGCTGTAAGAATAGTCCAACCTGCTTTTAATGCCAGTGAACTTGTTTCAAGTATTTTCTACATTTAAAATGTTCACATTTCTAGTGAAACAAACCTCATTCTTACTTGTTTTAAGATACCATAATTGATTTTCATTAAAAACTAAAGTATCCTATATATATATATATATAAATATATA
>LKNJ01006424.1:26961-44562 GCA_002120245.1 Maccullochella peelii
GGGTGTCCAGATATTGATTAGTCATATTCAGTGGTGTGTTATGAGTCCCTCAGTTTGTGACATGCAGTCACATGTTGTGCAGCTCGGTCGGCTGATATAATTCTTTCATCGGTCTTTCTGAACTTGAACTTACAGACTGTAATTTTTGAACTTGAAGAGTTTAATTCAGTTTTATTTATATAATAAGACCAATACCAATAATAGCAGCAGTGGCTGTTGAGCCGAATTACCCCCCCCCCCCCACACACACACACACTTGAATGAAACGAATTTCCTTTCTAGTTGTCCGAACTAACTCCCGTTTAATCGGTGTTGTAGGAAGAGAGAAACTCCCGAGCCGTCCCAGCATGAAGGGAAGAGCGAGTCTTCTGTTCTGCCTCATCATCGCAGCGTATTCCTGTGGCATCTCTGCTCAGGCAACTGGTGGGTATTTAAACTGTACAGTATGTGCTTGGTATTCATGCGGTTTACCCTGGAACAATAAAGTATAAAGTATATTGACAGGTTTCATTTAAAAGAAAAGCGGTGAATGAGATTTTATTTACAATTTCAAAATCATGTTTACAAATAAGGAAAGTAGAAAACAACAAAAGAAAAGATATTAAGAATTTTAAAAAGTAATCACATCAGTTAGGTCACAACTGGTGAAATTGGAGCTATGATGCAAAGCTATCGGTTTAATAATGTTTAATTAGTTCATTGCAGTTTGTGACCTGTAATGTTACTCTGACAGGCAAATACACAAAAGGATTGCACGGCTATTGCACTAAACCTGCACATATAAGACAAAAAGAAACCGTGTAGTTCTCAAAGCACCCACAAAGGGTGAAATGCACCCCGAGTTGCGCTGCCAAGCAAACAGCGTCTCAGTGCCCCGCTGCTGTTTGCACGTATTTAAATTAGGTAGAATATGCAGACATTTGGTGCAAAATTGGCCCCTTTCTATGCAAATGAGCCTCATTGCAAAAAACAGCAGCGCTAACAGCCACACGCAGTTAGAGTGAAAGCGTCTTTAGCGTCTTCAGAGAGTTGGTGCTAACTGAAGCGCATTTATAAGAGGTGTCACGCCCAGACTTTCCAGTGACCATGGCAGCAGTGATTGTAGTCAGGTGAAGGCATCAGCATGCCAGGCGTGCTCGGGGGCAGATATTTGGAAGGAGAATTTCAGTTTTTGATTGTAGCTCGCGGTCTGAAAATGTCAGTTTCCTCCTTCTCTCTGCCGTCGTCCTGCCTGCTGTGTTCTTGGGGGGGGGGGGGGGGGGGNGGAAAGCCACCATTTATACTTTACCACATGGAGAACTGCAATCAGACGCAAAACTTTATGGGCATGTTTGCACTGTGATATCATTAGTGCAATATCTTTTGTCAATCGGACTTTGAGACGGGGCAGATAGTGGTTGCAAGTGATGCGCAGTTCATGGTGCTGTCAGCGGTCGCGATCCATTCTTTGTGAATTTGCCCGTGAGACTTCATAACTTTTTCCCAGAATACCTATTTTGGGGCATGCAATGCTGACCTTATTCTTCCCCTGTCCAGAGTGTGAAAATGCCACTGTGGCCGACATTGTCTTCCTAGTCGATGGCTCCACCAGCATTGGCCCTGATAGCTTTCAAGAGGTCCGGTATTTTCTCCGCGACATCATCAAGGCCCTTAACATCGGCCCCAACAAAGTGCGGATTGGCGTGGCGCAGTACAGTGAGGAACCTCACCAAGAGTTCCTGCTGAAGGATCACATGGACAAGAAATCCCTGCTGGCTGCAGTGGAAAACATACCCTACCGAACAGGAGGCACAGAAACGGGCAAGGCCATCGACTTCCTCCTGACGCAGTACTTCACCGAAAAGGCGGGGAGCCGAGCCAGCCAACGGGTACCTCAGATCGCTGTGGTCATCACGGATGGAGAGTCCGCTGATAGCGTGGCGGCACCCGCCCAGCGCCTGAGGAAGCAAGGAGTCATAGTGTTTGGAATCGGGGTGGGACAAGCCAACCGGAAGGAGCTTGAGTCCATCGCCAACCGGCCTCCAAACCGCTTCCTGTTTGCCATCGATAGCTACCAGGCTCTGCAGAGGCTGACAGAGGGTCTGCTGCAAACTGTATGCGTCTCTGTGGAGGATCAGAGGCAAGGTAAGGCAAAGGATTGAAAGAAACATGATATAGTTGTCAATTTGTAAATTTTGCACCTGTCCAAGCTAGCTGTCCCACCCTGCCTCTAATACGTTACAATTTGTTTACCACTGGTACGATCTGCTGTGCACTCACTTTGGTAGTATTTAATCTAAAAGATCAACTGATAACTGTCCTTTTTTGACAAACATAGGAAAATGCGTATGGGTAGGTGTAGTTAAGGTGTCAGTTTGCTTCAATAAAATTTGGTCCTACAAAGTTTTGTCCAAAGGCAGAAGTGTACATGTTTTCACCTGCCCACTCAAAGGTAGGACGATAATCCTGCCATCACAGAGCGGGGCGAGACATGATGAATTGTACAAATGGGTATAATGGCGAGGCCCCTCCTCAACCATGACAAAATAGCAAAGACTCTGAGGGCTGGCTGGGAGGAGCCACATACACTTTAAAGATCTGACAAGCTCTTTGTTTTCATACTGACGCCGCATACTGACGCCTGATAATCTGACTGTACTGTAATAAAAGGTAATCATTTTTTTGTTTTTGTCTTCTTTCAGCTTTGGCGGACAGATTTGCAGATATTTTCTTCCTGGTGGACAGTGGCATAGCTCAAAGACAGTTTACCATGTTTAGGTCTGACCTTAACAAATTGATCAATCAACTTAATGTTGGGGCATCCACCTACCGTGTTGGTTTGGCACAGTATGGTCAAGATACCAAGGTCGAATTCCTTCTCAAGGCTTTTCAAACTAAACAGGCGACCCTGGATGGTGTCAAACGTTTCCGCCTGACCCCACAATTCAACCAACCACGTAACCTGGGCAGAGCTCTGCAGTACGCCAACACTCACTTTTTTACCAGTGAGGCAGGGGGCCGTGCACCCCAAGGCTCCCGACAGTTCCTGGTCGTTGTGAGTGGAAAAGAATCAGATGATCCTGTGTCTCTGGCGGCTCGTAAGATCAAATCAGCAGGGATAACTGTTATAGGGATGAGCGCAGGTGCATCAGTGGACGCGATAAACTTGTTTGCCAGTGCTGGGTACAACTTTAGTTCTCTCAGAGTAACTCTTTTAAAAGATTTCTTAATGACTGAGAAACCGGACACCATTACTGAAGGTGAGAAACATCATCCATAATCACTGTGTGGAAGTGGACATTGTACAGCTGCTTTACAGTCACTGAGGAACAAGGAAGAATTACTTTTTGAAATAAAGTTATTGAATACTGTTGAAACAAGTGTTAAATGTAAAGTAGATTCTAAAAAAACATCACTTTTTAAACAATTTTTCGCTGGTTTTTAACCTAGCCGCCTTTACAACTACTGTGTTGTACTCTGTCGGCCTATTAGACACTTGTAAGCCCATAAGCAGTAATAAGCTGTAATATATTTCATCTTCATATATATTTGAATGATTAAGCAACAGATGGCTCAAGTTAACTAATTACACTTCTGTCACAGATTGCAAAGGAGCCAATGTGGCAGACATCGTGTTCATTGTTGATGAGTCGGGAAGCATTGGAACCACCAACTTCCAGCTGGTGCGCTCTTTCCTGCACTCGATTGTGAGCAGCCTGAATGTCAGTCTGACTAGAGTCAGAGTAGGCATTGTTACCTACAACGTCGGCCCCACAGCACACGTCTACCTCAACACGTTCAATGACACGGCTGAAATCTTGCAGTTCATCAAGATCCTGCCTTATCGTGGGGGTGGTACAAACACTGGAGCTGCCCTAAACTTCACTAAGGAGAAAATATTCAATGAGGAAAATGGCAGCAGGAAGGGTGTCCAGCATGTGGCGATAGTGATCACTGATGGTAAATCCCAGGATGCTGTGAGCGAAGCGGCAATCGCACTCCGTCGGTCTGGTGTTACCATTTACGCTGTAGGAATTGAAAATGCCAACGAGGCTGAGCTGGTGGAGATGGCGTCTCATCCCCGCAGTCGGCATGTTTTTATTGTGGACAGTTTCACCAAGCTGAAACCCCTGAAGCAAAGCCTGCAGAAAATCCTGTGCACTAACATCATCCACCAAGCGATCACAGTCGGTACAAGCAAAACAGACGTCAAAGAAGGTTTGAAACTGTGTTTTTTTTGATAGTTGTCTTTGGTTACGTGAATATTGAGAATGTCCATAAACACAAGTATAGTAGTATTTATGTTGTAACATGCAAATTAAGTTGATGTAAAGATGAGAATGGGATGTGTGGACCAATAAGTAATTTTGACATAACCTAAAAAGCCTAAAAGGTTTTTGTTCCCAGAATGAACAGTGAAAGCCAGAATAGTTTGAATATTCATTTTTAACGTTCTCTTTCTTTGACCACGTGAAAAGAACTAACTCTTGTAGTTGCTTTTCTTCTCCAGCGTGTACACAAAAGGATGAAGCAGACATCTTCTTCCTGATGGACGACTCGGGAAGCATCGGTAACAATGATTTCTATGACATGAAGAAGTTCATCATCGAGTTTCTTCGTACCTTCCGTATTGGGCCACAACATGTCCGCGTGGGGCTTATGAAATACGCAGACTCGCCAACTTTGGAATTTGACCTGACAACCCACTCAGATGCTGATAAACTGGAGAAAGCCGTGGAGGGTATTAAACACGATGGAGGTGGGACAGAGACAGGAAAAGCACTATTATCCATGGGATCCTACTTTGAAAACGCAAATGTCGCTCGTGATCACAAAGTCCCAGAGTACCTGATTGTCATCACCGATGGAGAATCCTCCGATAAAGTTAAGGCTCCTGCAGACAAATTGAGGGCACAGGGTGTCATCATCTATGCCATCGGGGTGAAACAGTCAAACCAGACTCAGCTGGAAGAGATTGCCGGCGACCCCGAGAGGACTTTCTATGTCAGTAATTTTGATGCCCTGACGACCATCAACAATGGCATTATCACAGACATCTGTTCTTCAGACGGTAAGTAAAAGCTGTAGTTTTTTGTATCCTAACAAATTAATTGTTGTTTAATTTTGATCAAAAAGCTTTCAACTTCAGGATCTGTTCTAGGAGCTCATTTTCTCAAAATATGGATAAGTAATGAGGAACAAGTTTACTTTTCTCAAAAAGACTGATAAAAACCCTCAATGAGAAATTGTAGTGAGTCTTAGAAGCCAGTGGAGCAGCTTAACATACAGCTTAACATACAGTGTTTAAGGTGTGTTCAGCATTATTCGCAGGAATTTGAATGCTGGGGTAATGTTACTGTCTCTTTATTCACCCCAAACACTCAGTATCTTGACTGTGCACCAGTTAGTTAGTTAGCAATATACATCTACAATGTGTGTGTAAGTCTGTGTGTGTTCATGTGAGGCAAGAAAATGGGGGAAAAAGAGGAACGTCATGTTAACATTTCTGTTTGTGTCCACAGTTTGCAAAGACATACCAGGCGACATCATTTTCTTGATTGACAGCTCTGGGAGCATCGGTTCAGAAGACTTCCAGAAAATGAAAGACTTCATGAAATCTGTCATCAGCAAGTCCATCATTGGTCAGAATGAGGTGCATGTTGGTGTCATGCAGTTCAGCACCAACCACAAACTGGAGTTTCCCCTCAACCGCTACTACAGCAAAGATGAAATGTCAAGATCCATTGATGACATGCAACAAATGAATGAAAACACGCTCACAGGAAGGGCCATCACAGAGGTGTCGCAGTATTTTGATGCAACCAGAGGAGGGCGTCCTGACCTGAGGCAGTGGCTGATAGTGATAACAGATGGTGAGGCCCAAGATGAGGTCAAAGGCCCCGCTGCTGCTCTGAGGGACAAGGGAGTGGTGATCTACACCATTGGAGTAGTGCACGCCCACACCGCCCAGCTGGTAGAGATCAGCGGTTCACGAGACAGGGTGTATGTTGAGAGGGACTTTGACGCTCTGAAGGACTTGGAGAGCCAGTTGGCCCTAAAGCTCTGCGATCCAGAGAGAGGTAAGAGCAGTACGGGACTATGCCAAAAAACAGTTTGTAAAAACATTTAGCCATTAGGTTATTTTTTTCAGTCTACTCTAAATGAGTCTCTCAAATTAGTATTAAAATGTTTTAGAGTTCAAGTGAAGCAACATACAGTATGCATGTATTACACCCATTAATATCTTACCACAAATGCTGTATGATTGTATATGATGTTTACATTACATGTTGTATCTTGAGTATTGAATAGGTGAAATGTACAAAAGACTCTTTAGCAGCTCCAATGCTAACTGGTTTCATTTGTGGACCAACAACAGCTGGGCGTAGTTACCGCATGTTGCATCTTAAAGGTCCTGTCTCCACAGTGGAATTGCCACTATAACCTATGACCTCTGTCCTAACTCAACTGTCAACAAACCCAGCTGACTACAGGATGGATTGCTGACTAGCTTGTTAGCTTACAAGATGCAGCATACAAATAAGACAGCTTAGTCTTTGTGTTAAGTTGGGCTGAACACATCCTAAACATATCTCAAATACACCCCCCCACCCCCCCTTTTTGCTTTTTGTCTTTTTTTTCTACCAGAGTGTAAGAAGACAGAGAAAGCTGACATTATTTTCCTGGTGGATGGATCCACAAGCATAAATGAAGCACAGTTCATCAGCATGCAGAAGTTTATGAAGTCAATAGTAGACCAAAGCACAATTGGCAAGAACCTGACTCACTTTGGGGTCATTCTCTACTCCGATGAAGCAAGGTCTGCTTTTACTCTTGCCAGCCATGACTCTAAACAAGACGTTCTTAAAGCAATAACAAATTTGAAGCAACCAACAGGAAACACCTACACGGGCCAAGCCTTGGCATACTCATTACAGTTCTTTAAGGCTGAACAAGGCGGCCGGAAAGCACTGAAGGTGCCACAGATACTCATGGTGATCACAGATGGGGATGCCACCGACCATCACATCCTGAAGCCGGCATCTGATGCACTGCGAGGCAACGGGGTCACCGTCTTCAGTATTGGAGTGAAAGAAGCAATCAGGGCCCAGTTGGAGACCATGGCTGGTGGCGACACATCCAAAGTTTTCTATGTGGACAATTTTAAGGCCTTAGAAACTCTGTACAACAATATTTCTTCTGTCCTCTGCAATTCCACTAAGCCAGGTAAGAGTGTGTCATGATGCAGTTGTGTGTGCTGATACACACAGTAGTTCTAAGTATTCACAGTTAAAATTTGAGGGTTTGCAGTGCCAAAAGGTGTCCCACATCTTCTGAACTCAGCTTTTGCTACAAGGGGTGAATGGGTCAATTCAGAAAACTCACAAAAATACATATTTTACACTTAAACTCTGTGGCGTCTGACCATGCTGACAGTTTTAATTGGTTGATTCTTATTAATTGGTCCTTAGACGTGCCAGGGACAAATGGAATGAAGGTGACAGCTTAATGCTGTCAGCTGGAGGGAATTCATTTTTTTTTTCTGGGTTTGAATGACTAAACTGAGGTAACCAATTATTAAGTACACGGTTTAGTAATTCTTTGGCACAAACTACTAGTGGTACAATTCCCCCAACACCAGGCCTTTTTTGAATGATGGTACTTCATACAACATATGAAAGTGTAGTTAAACAGTATTTGTTTGGTTGCTGAATACACTCAACAGTTCAGAACGTTTTTGGACAAATAAGGTGCCTTCCAGCTTTTAATTGGCTAAACACACCTGATCCAGCTAATCAGGTGTGGGTACGGCTTGCATGCCAGATTACCTGCAGACCACAAGAAGCACATGATTCTCTGGTGGGACAGTTCAGAACATCTCTCACTGGCTGCCCACCAGTGAACATTGCCAATTTAGTTTATTGGAACACACAACCAAGCCAGAGATACCACTACCGGTTTCTGCAATGGGTGAGAATTGGGTGTCCCACTTGATCAATATTCTTTAAACGCAGCGTATGGAGAGACCTCAAACCACTGTAAATTAGGGAATTGAGAGTGTGATGTGGCCAAACATAAACTATGCTTTGCAGTGATGTGATGTGGACAAATGCCTTTCTCTTGCTTTGCTTTGGCAGCTTGCGAGAAAGAGAAGGCCGACCTGGTCTTTCTGCTCGATCGGTCTAGCAGCATCAACGAAGACGATCACAAAATCATGAAAAACTTCACGACAGACCTAGTGAACAGCTTTGATGTCGGTAAAGAGTTGGTGCGCGTTGGGCTTGCACAGTTCAGTGATGCTCCTCAGGAGGAGTTTCACCTCAACAAGTACTCCAAGAAGGATGATGTGATTACACACATTCTTAATCTGAACTACACGGGTGGAAACACCTATATTGGAAAGGCCTTGGATCACATTAAGAATTACTTCAAGACGTCAGTGGGCAGCCGTAGTGGGATCTCCAAGAATCTGGTGCTGATCACAGATGGTGATTCTCATGATGACGTGGAGGATGCGGCTGACCATCTCAAGGCTCTGGGGATCGAGGTGTTTGCCGTCGGCGTTGGAGACGTCCACGACCTGCAGCTCTTGCAGATCGCTGGCTCCCCAGAGAGGCTGTTCAAGGTGCAGAACTTCAACAGCTTGGCAGATATCAAGCAAAAGGTGGTCGACACCATCTGCAAATCCAAACCCATCAAAAATCCCCCTGGTGAGTTGAGACGTGTGACTTTGCCTCTCTGTCTGTCTCCCCTTCTCTTCCACCATATTCCTAAACACATATTTCCCTTTGTTACAGCCTGCACCATTGATATCGCCATGGGATTCGATATTTCTCAAAGAACCGAAGCTCCTGGTGAGATGCTGACCAGTGGCCACGCCAAGCTGCAGACCTTCCTGCCAGAGATCGTCCGTTACGTGTCCTCGGTACAAGGCCTGTGCTGTGTGACAGAACCTGTCGATACCAAAATTTCCTTCCTAGTGGTAGATCGTGATGGACGTTCCTTGTACGACACAAACTTTGAAGGTTACAGTGAAGATGTGGTGAAGAAAGTCATGACCCTGCAGATGTCAAAACCTACCTACTTTAACACTGCCCTGCTGAACTCGTTCAAGGAGAGGTTCAGGTCTCAGTCTGGAGCTGGTGTGAAGGTGAGAGTGACACAGCTGCAACCCTGCAAAAACCTTAGTTGTGTTTTCATTTATTCATCGTGAAATTATCTTAGGGTGTCAAATGCTTCCTCAAACTGTGGCCACAGTTTATGCTCTGCCAGCATGTTAGCGCGCTGATATTAAGCAGGTATAATGTTTACTATGTTCACAATCGTGGTCTAGCGTATTGGCTAACGTAATGTCAAAAAAGTACAGCTGAGGCTGATGGGAATGTAATTAGTTTAGTGGGTATTGGACATAGTGACATTTTGACCTGATGATGGTGCTAGATAAGAAGTCAGAGGATCACCAAAGTTATTACAGTTCACCTTCAGGGATGGACATTAATGTCCATCCAATACACAAAACAAACATTTCAGTCAAAACCACAAATGTGAACCTCACGGTGGTTCTAGAGCAAAAGTCAGGGGATCATCAAAGTCATTAGGATTCACCCTCTGGGGACCATGAACGTCTGTACAATTTTATGGCAATCCATCAATAAGTTACTGAAATATTTCGGTCTGGACAAAAGTGTTGGACTGACTACAAACATGTAATCACCGTGCAAAATGTTTCCTTAGTTTACATACATGAGGACAAAAAGCAGGATCCCCACTGTGAATCACTATAATGAGAGGAATAGTTTGCAGACCAGTCAGACTGAGGTGATTCTCACATTAAAAACAGTTTAACATGTGACTAACCTCATCTATCAGGTGGCGGTGATCTTCTCAGACGGACTCGATGAAGATGTGATGAAACTGGAACATGAATCAGAGCTGCTGCGACTGTCAGGTAAAAAAATGGGAGGCGCAGTTGTTTCCAATATCCTCATCAGTAGAAATATAGTTCATTAATCCTTCAATAATTCCTTGATTGGAGTCATCCCAAAACTCTAACACTTCTATTTCCTCCGCTTCCATTTTTCCATTCTGTCTTCTCCTTCGTTTTCCTTTTGCTCTTCCTTTGCTTTTTATATGATTTCCTTGACTGATATGACTTGGTAAAAAGTGTCACACACCCACCCAGTGCCCACATATAACATCTCCTCTCAATCAATCTGTGCATACACCCCTGACTGTACATGCCCCCTGACTCTGTCATGGGCACTGTGGTTAAATAAACAGCAGGCCTTAGCCTACATCAAATATATTAAAACGTATTTAACCTGAGAATCTGCTCAAGAACTCCCTAAAATCAAGCCATTAACTTAATTACTTTATTTAAAATCCAACATTTCACTTTTTTGAGCAGAGAAATAACACATGAACTCCTCTAAGACAGTAAACCTACAGTCTGTTGTTTTGTGTGTTGTCTGCAGGGGTCAGCGCTCTGCTGACTGTGGCTCTGGAGGGAGCGCGTAATCCCGACCAGCTGCAGATGGTGGAGTTTGGCCGAGGATTCGGCTACAAGCTTCCTCTCAGCATCGGCATGCAGAGCGTCGGCAGCACCATCTTCCAACAGATTGTAAGTCATTCATGTTACTGCTAACCACAGGTTAAACAGCCTCTAGGCTCAGTCTGCGTCAAGAAACTAGTTCATGTATGTCACGTATGAAGTCTAACTGTCTGCCTGTTCTGAATGGACACGCTGGAAATCAGGGTGAAAAGTCTGCTGTCACAACTTCCTCCTGGCTGCATCCCACTGCCTCCCTGATCTCTCTCCAACATCTTGGTCTTTGTAGTCTTGCACTTTCCCACAATAAGTGACAGAAGTAGGTTTGTGAATAAGGGAGATTGAGGAAGTGTTTCAATTCCCACCTACATTCACACCTCCACACACCTGGCTAATCACTGCGTGAGGTTGGACTGATTCTGTGGTTTGAACTTTGTATTGACTTATTCTGCTCTGATGGGACAGATCTCTGCATGAGTAT
The DNA here is from genome assembly GCA_002120245.1 of Maccullochella peelii. NCBI lineage: Eukaryota > Metazoa > Chordata > Actinopteri > Centrarchiformes > Percichthyidae > Maccullochella > Maccullochella peelii. The sequence continues at coordinate 37,971 of LKNJ01006424.1, forward strand.
AAAATATATACAACCTTAATTTAATCAGGTAATCTCATTGAGATTAAGAGAGACCTGAGTACAGCAGAGAGAAAGAAAAAACAAACATAACCGGACAAAGGCACATAAAATTTAAAGAACATAGTCAAACATAACAAAAGCACAGACAGCATCAGTCCGACCTTTAAATAGGAATTAGGAAATTTGCAATGTTTCGTGTTAACTGTTTTCTCCTCTGTCTCTCTGCAGGTCACGGTGTCAGATAGAGAGTGCTGCAACGTCACGTGTAAATGTTCAGGACATGAAGGCACCCGTGGCTCTCCAGGCACCCCGGGGTCAAAGGTGACTGGAATACACACACCTTTCTATCTTTATACATGATGTCAAGAATGTTTGGGGAAAATGTGTCAAAAGCAACAAGAAGGCTGGTGTGGGCTGAGAGCAGGCAGACACAGTAGAGGAGATACTTCACTTTAAGCCCTTTTTCCATGCATTCAAAGGTTAACCTTAAATGTCTAAATTCTGTACTATTCTCTTCTGGGGGATAATGTTTTGTATATTCAGAAATGCAGGAGTGAAAGAACAAGGAGGTCAACCTCAATGTGTTCCAGGACGTTGTTCAGATGCAGCTGTGGACGGTTGACAGACATAAAGTTGGCTTCTTTTCATAATGTTTCTGCCACTGATACTGTTGTGTGTTTTTATAAACAGGGTCTGCCTGGATCACAGGGTCAGCCAGGCTTCCTGGGGGAGGAGGGAGTCGCTGTAAGTGCTTCTTCTTTCAGTTTATCCACACGTTGTTTGCTTTATTTTTACTCGTCATTTTATACCAACTTTGGTCAAGATGGGATGAAACCAGGAGGAGTGATGGTAACACTGTGTTGAAACATAAAATGTGGAAGAAAATCAGTTTAATACGATCTTCTCCTTTTTAAAAGTCTGGGTATTTAAAAAAAATAAAATAAAAAATTACAATTATCTGCTTACTTTCCACCAGAACTGCAGTAGCTAAGTGCCATCCATTTTTTTTTTAATGTTTTGGTTTTTGATGGTCATGAGTGATTTCTAGTCTACTGCTGAAGTCCTGAAAGCATAGCTGTTAGACACAGGAAAGAAGAGTGCACATATATTTGAGATTTACAATACAAAACCGTGTTAGCTGGACCTGTTGGTACCTTCTGGACTCCAGTGTAGTCTGCTGTGTCACTGCTTACTTTGTGTGGTTGTTGCAGGGTGAGCGAGGGCCTCCTGGACCAAGTGGACCTCAGGGCATCCAGGGCTGTCCTGGACCCAGAGGACAGAAGGTACAGTCAGTGGTGGAGAAATTATCTTGTAATAATTACATCCAATTATCTTGGAGCAGACCTTCACAATACCTTTTAGGCTATTCTTGTCCTTCACAGACGGCCCACTAAACCAGCAGATAAAAGAGAAAGTTAGAAGACTTTCAATGAATGATTGATAGAAATGACAAAAAATAGTGTCACAGACCTGAAGAGTTTAGTTTCCGCATTAAGTGAATCCTTTGTTGTCCACGCTTGACCACCGACTCTGTTTACATCAAACTAGAGTTGAGAGTCGAACGCTGTTCTTAGATATTTGTGTCGACAATTTGAACGTCCTCGCCGTGTATAGTGCTAGCTTTTGGCTTGTTACTTTTTTTTGCCTGAAATCAATAATGAGTTCCTTAGTTTTTATTACGTTAAGGTCGAGGAAGTTATCATCGCACCATTGACAAAGGCAGGTAGGGAACAACCGTGGTCTGACTGAGCCCTGAAGAAGAGACAATAGAGCGGTGGCATCAGAAAATTTCACAAAATAGCTTCCCTCTTGAGAAGTCCTGCAGCCGTCTGTGTACATAATAAAAAGCCGGGGGGACAGAACACACCCCTGGGGTGAGCCCGCACTTGTGACCATAGTTTTGGACATACGTCCATTCACAAAAACCTGCTGGATTCTGTCCGTTAGAAAATCAGAAAGCAACATCAAAAGCTGATCAGGTCATTCAAAATAGGAAGCAAGTCGCTCAATCAAAATATGAGGCTGCATCTTGTTAAAAGCAAAAGAGAAATCAGCGAATAAGTCTCGCATTTAATTTAAAATAAAGAGCTTTGCATCCTCCACACCGTTACCAGCTTGATAAGCAAACTGCAAGTGGTCTAATTTGTATCCTAAACTTCTTGGATTAGATTAGATTGATGGCAATCATGGCTTCCATGTCCAGAGTCCACAGCTGTCTGCTATTCGTACGTATCAGACATAACAAATGTGACATTTTATTTTATACAAATACTTACTAGTTTCCCGTGAGATCAGGCTGAAACATTTTTATAATAATGACAGTGCTGTATATAAAAGAGCATGCGGTCAGTGGCCTCTCGGATCTAATCCCACCGTTTGTCTCCGCAGGGCTATCGAGCTGCCTCGGGCAACAGGGTGAGTGACTCACAACTGCTGGAATGTAAAGTCAATTAAGCAAAGAAGTGATGTGAAGTGCTGCATTTAGTGAGGAATGTTTGGAGTTAAGTCTACACAGACATTTTAGTTTGGATAGTCGTATTAAGAGAGGAAAAGCAGTGACATGTGACTGTCTTCCAACGCTGCAGGGTGAGAACGGAGAGGACGGGTTGGACGGAGTCGACGGAGAGCAGGTACGAATGTCAACATCGAAACATCTTATTAGCAGTTTTAGTTTAAAGGAAGATATTTGATAAACCAAGGCCTCAAGTAATCCGCTCCTTTTCAATAAATGCAGTAATTTGAGTCAGTTTTTAATTATTTTAACATCTTGAATCCTAATATTCTACTCTCTCAGTAGCAATACGCCTCAGGCAAGAACCAGTTTTCTCAAACTTCAAATTTTCTCATCGGCCCGAACAGCCCGTTTTTCTGCACGGGGTGAAAAACACTGAATATGATACAGAAATCGGCTAACAAAATACATATTCTGTGCATATCATAATTTTTTCCCCTTTATTTGCATACTTTGCATGGCAATTTATACAGTTAAGTAGTTCTGAGGAAAATTCTCTAAACTCGACAGCTGCCTTTTATCAGCTGAAGTGGCGACTGTTACTGGCAGATGTTATCGGCTGTAGCTAGCTAATTGCCTTTTAGCTCCCTGAGAACTCGGCGTCTGGATGAATATTTAACATGAGAAAAGTTTTTAAGGATGAGGATTAACGGTGTGTTTGGCAAAGTTAACGCTGTCTTGGGTAACAAGTTTGGCTGGAGTGTAAACTTCCCCAAATTCAACAAGAGCAGGACAGAGCGGCTAACGTTAGCCTAAACTCTAGAAGCCTCCGGCTGTTCACACACTCGCCTCTTTCCACCAGATCAGCTCTGGTTCTTGAACCGGTTCCGTTCAGGATTCTGGGAACTTTGGTGCTCTCTAGAGAACCAGCCTGCGTTTCCACCAGTTTTAAGTGTAACCATTGTAATCAACGGTGTTACACAACGAGAGTCAACAGCAGGAGCAAGATGGCGGATCGCATTGATTAGCTGCAAGCTTTTGTTTTGTTATTACAGATATTTGTTTTTGGAGAAGACTGTTACCATAGTAACCAGAGATAATTGCTGCCTTCTCCATCCTCTTTCCCACCTGTAGAATAGGACACGCCTACTGATGATGTCACGGTTTGCACTTCAGGTTGAGGAACACCTGCTGTTTTTTGGTTTCTGTTGGGAACCAACTTTTAGGCTTCCAATCCAATTTATTTTTGGTTCAAATGCTCAGAACAGTTCAAAATTAGGTGCCCGAACCAGAACAGAACCCGATCCATGTTGGTGGGAAAGGGGAACCGGAGGGTGTTCCAGTCCTGAGAGGAGCTTTTTAGAATTTAACCTGTGACCCCAATAAATTAAAACATAAATAAATGTAGTTTGCTAATATATGCTACTCCTTGGCTTTATTAAAAATGCTAGGTTACTATTGTATTTAGCTAGTTAGCTAGGCATGCTAACATTAGCAACAAGAAAGGAATCCATTAAATAGAAGGGAGGAAAGATATAAAATATGCAATAAATACTGTAGTGGATAAATATGACTCTGACGTGAACATACAGTAAATCTCTGGTTTAGTTTTTTAGCTGGTAATGAGCAGGACTCTGGGTACTGAGCTGTGTTTCTGGTTCCGTGTCTGCAGGGACTGACGGGCCTCGATGGAGCTCGAGGAGAGAGAGGACACCCAGGAAACCCAGTAAAAAAAATAAAAATAAAAACCTGTGTATTTATTTTCATTTCCTTGCATGGTGCTACTTGTCTTTGGGTTGTGCAGAGCAATTTTTATTGAAGATTATTGTCTTAGATAATTTATTTATCAGACCTGAAAAGCATTTAATTCAGCCCTGTTCTGTGATTTTTCACAGAATTATAGTCAGATAATTAATCAATTAATTCATCCTAAACATTAAATAAATGATATATTCCTAAAAATGAATTTAAATAATAAACATTTTATACTGGTTTTATCATTACCTGTAGAACATTTTATGATTAATATGAATAATTCTGATTACTGTTATTGTGATTATATATTTTAATTGTTATGTTTTTGGAAGAAAGTGTCCCTTTTGTCCGTCCACACTGATCAGCTCGGAGGCGTTGACCTCTGACCTCCGGCTGGTTGACTGACAGGTTGAACTGTCGTCCTCAGGGTATCCCAGGTATCAGAGGTGAGGCGGGGCTGAAAGGACAGCGAGGACTGAGAGGAGATCCGGTGAGTCCCAACAATTTCTCTCTTTCTGTCTTTTTATTTCAAACCAGAACTGGAGTCATGATCCCTCACTGGCTTCCCACTCACAAACACCCGCAAGGCCCTTTTACATAGAGGGCGAATTTTAGGGTGATTGATTTGCTTGTCATTTAAAAATTTGCGTTACTGAACGAAACACGACACATTCAACGCAAAATTAGTCTCTGCTGAAATGCAGCACTTACACACATGGCAACGTAACAAGATCTCACCTGTGTGTATTCGTCCATCTTTCACATTATTGTGTAGTTGATGAAAATATATTTTTATTTAGTTTATAGTCTAGTTTTCTTCGTGAAAAATAAATATTGTCAATAAATAGTTTTTGCTGATGAAATTAACACTGGCACTGTTGTCATATTACTGCTATTATATCTGTAAATGTCACTTTTTAAAAGTCCATTCTTCTTAAAATTTTGGATACTTCCCCTTTGAGCTACTGGAATTAGCTGCTCTTTGGGATTACTAGAGTTGCTGTCAGATATTCTTCTCCTGATCATTGCCAGATGTCAAAAACCAAATGATTTATCTAATAATTATCATCATTATCATTTTAGTACCATGAACAACCAAAACATTAAGGATAACCAAACGAATGGTTTCATACTTAAATCACCAAACAAAACTTGTAGAACACAGAGAAGGTTGAGAGCAATGACATCCTGAGATCTCGGCACAAATGTAGCATCAGTTAATATATGATCCACACCATTTCACTATAATGGAAAAAATATGACATGTAGAAGTTCTCATACATTAAGGGTTTTTTAGGATTGTGGTGTAAGATTTATGACAAAGCAACAGCGAGGGGGGGAAATGTGTGAAGGAAAATGGCTGGTTTGTTGAGGCCAAAAGCCGAAACGCGGCGCTCTACCAATAAAGTTCTTCACACTACAAGTGTTGCTGCTGGAGTTTTTGACCTCTTCAGGCTTTTTCCCATCTCCATGCTGCTTGGAAGTAGGTGAAGTTGTGCCCTGAAAACCCCCGACTCTGCTTGTTGCTTCAGACTGAAATGAATCTCGTTTTATCAGAGAATCTGAGCGCCTGCCAAATCCAGTAAAACTCTAACAGGCAAAGGCTGTATATCTGGATGTTGCTGAGAAAGGAGGAGGCAGAATCTGCCGTCTTGGCTCAGTGTTTACAGTTAAAAACAGAAGACTTTATTGGGCGTTATGTGCCAGTTCAAAATCTGACCTATCCGATTAACAAACCCTTAAGCTAAGAGCAAAGGCCTGCGGTGTCTCTGCCAAACCTCGCTGAGAAAAATAGCTAAAAGACAAACAAGGAGACGGGGGTGAAAACATAACCTCCTCCCACATTAATTTTTGGAAGAACTTTCATGCACAAATGCTTCTCAGCTCCTTCTGCAGTCGCGTCACATTGCCATCATGTTTTCTAAAAGTCATTTTTCATTGGCTATAATATCAAAAGGAAAATCGAAATCTAATATCAGCTCTGTCTTCTGCTAGAAAGCGGTCCAGCTGGAACACAGCTGGAACACAGCTGGAAGCTCCTCTTTAGGAAACTAAACACTATTGGGATCTTTTCAAGTTAAGACGGTGGCTTTGTGTTGTGTCTGACAGGGTGAACCGGGTGCTGATAACACCGCCCCAGGAGCCAAAGGAGAGCCCGGGAACCCAGGTTTACCGGTAAGACAGACTGCATGTGAATACAGAGCTGCAGGGAAGACGTATTTCTGTAGTCCAACCCTGAAGTTGGCATCGCCGTGGTTCCCTCCACTAACAGCCAATGGGACGTTTCCACTGGATTTTGGATTCTTGCAGAAAACAGTTTATGATACTCACACATTTTGTTCAGCGAGATAATCTCCACAGATGAACTCCACTTTTATGATGTTT
>LKNJ01006425.1:0-17398 GCA_002120245.1 Maccullochella peelii
AGAGACAGAGTCTGGTCCGGCTGCTTTGCGGGGGTTCTGCCTCTTGAACAGTCTGTTAACATAGCATCTTCACGCACTAAAATAAGATGGGGACCATGGTAAAGATTACCTGCCAAATGTGGATAAAGTCAGGAAGTATAAATACACTGATGACAAAGAAATATTATTTATCAAGAACATTTTAAAATATTACAGTGATGACCTACAAGAAGCCAGGTATGTTTAACTCACTGCAATTAAACCTACCAGATATGTTCTAAGTTGCTATAGCGATATAGGGATCTATAGTGATGAGCCACAAACAGTAGTTTCCAGTTGTGTCTGATGTGTTCCCGTCCTGTTGGTGTCTCAGACATCGTTAGGCCAGGCCTAATGAGGTTTGTTTTTATGTATGTCTGTGAGAGACATCTCAAAAACCTATGAAAGGATTTCCATGAGACCGGTGGATCTCATGCCTTGGGCTGGGGCACAGTGGAGGAGATCTTAGCGATGATCTGGATATGGGATTTATTTTACTATGAAGCTAGCGCTGAGAGATGATTCCTACTCTGTTTGCAGGTCAAGAAACCTATTGAACTTAAAACTGAAATAACAGGAATAATGGCTTTAGGTGAAGAGAAAGTTGAAAAAGGATGCAGCATTACTTTGCTGCTACTTTTCTGTAAATACTGTGTGATTTCAAATCCATAATTTGTTGGATTATAGATTAAAAAAAAACTGGCATAAATACAAAATGTGCCATCCTTTGATCTGATCTATGTGGGTAAAACATTGTCAAAGAAAATGTTGTTTTCTAGCACATGAAGGACTGTGATAATGGACTGAATGGAAATAAACATTTGGACTACATTAGTTTTAGGAAACCTTGGTCTTTTAATGAGCAGTGATGGGGAGCAGCCAGTGACTGAGAGGGCCTGAGCAGTGTCACACAGCCGTCTGCTATAGGCCACCAGGGCACATTTTCACTGCAGAGAGAGGGGGAGGCAGGACGATTAAAGACAACAAATAAGTATTTTATAAATGTTTTACCAGCCTGCAGAAGCAAAGGAAGAATACATCAAAAAGGATTGTAGGTTTGTTTCATGGCTTGTGTGTGGACTTACCTATCAGTAGGCAAGGCTATCCCCTTCTACACTTCCACACTGTTCTATATTTTCCATAATGTTGTCAGACACTTCGAATAACAGTCTGAGCCTTTCAGTGGCAAAAACAAGCACTTTTAATGGACAGACTTTGACGGGCACAGTTGCCCCAAGGATTACGTTGCAGCCATTGCAGCCCGTTCACGGCTGCCGGCTGAGGAGATCTAGTGGACCAGTTCCAACACTTTTGGTACCTATTAGTCATTTAGACCCCCAAGTTTAAAAATACTGGAATTGCCCTTTAAGGTGGCAGATTCACACTATTCATACAATTCCTGTAGCGATGTCGGGGGCCTATTTTTGAAGATGTTCACTAGACAGTGCCAGACTGATATAAGTGTTTGTGAAGCTATTTTTTTTTTTATAAAGGACAATGTATTGACTGTGCCTGTATTTGAAGTGAATATGAACATTACTAACTATTAGAGATTGAAAAAGGTTTCATTTTCATACAATAATTAAAATATGGAGTGAAGTATACTATACAGTTCTGTTGGTGTAAGAAAAAGTAGATATACCACAGTCTAAAAATACTCAATTACAAGTCAAATGTACTTAAAGTATCATAAGTAAAAGTACTAATTGTGCAGAATTAGAGTGTCATGTTACTGATAATACATTATACTATTAGATATTATTACTTAATGTACAAATTACTTAATTTGTCAATTGTGTAACTTTTTGATACTTTATACATGATTAGTAGTTATTAAGCACTGCATCATATTTTATAATTTTATTCATAAAATGATTTCATTTTAATATTGGCAGCCCTGGACTTCCACAGGAGCTATCCCCAACGCTCAGCACTGTGTTTTGCGGCTTCAACCTCTCTCTCAGAGATAAAGAGGAGGTGGCATTTTCTGCTAGATTCAGGCCTGTGGACTCTTGCATAAGGATGCTGGATGAGGGAGTCAACTTTCTTTTAGCTCATTAGATTTAATCGGAAGGGTTTCACACACATCGCCTCTGGCCACCCTCTGTGCAGTCATATGCTTTCAGTCCAACTCAGGCGTAGATATCGAAATCACTTTAATTAGAGGACTAATTGGTGACTTTTACTGCTCTCTTCTTCCAGAAAAAAGTATTACATTGTTCTTGGTTCAATACCACATGCCAATACAATCACTGCAAAGTGATGGCCTTCATGAATAAAGGTAAGGGTACAGTTTCATTCCTTGATGATGATATCTTCAGTCTGGTAGTGAGTTTCATGTGAGCGCAGCATCTGTAACAAATGTCGACAGTTTTGCCAGCCATGGGGAACTAAACATGCTTGCGTTGGTGAGTGCTTTGTTGCCGGGGCTTGACAACCCATCACGTTAATTCCACAACAGATGCAGGGATATGGCTTCACACTCTGAGCCAGACAGATGCTAGCGGCTCTCTGTCATTCTCTCCAGTGATCCTGTGTAAGAGGGTGGGCTTCCTCCAGCACACCTCCGCTGTACTGTCAGTCGTCTCCTCCCGGTAGCCCCACCGCATCTGACACTTGATTCATCTCTGCAACACAGAGCGAGCCGGAGAAAAGCCGCTCGCAAACCCGACGCGTTCTTCTCAGATAGCATAAAAACCTGCAGTTGGCACTCATCAGCTCAGAAAGACACACATCAGCATTATTACCACACTGACCACGCAGATCTGTTTCCAGAGCTCATTCCTCACACAGGCTCGCTGAACCTACAGTGACTGTTTCATATTCTGACATTCGGAGGGCCAGGCAGTTTGATCAAGAACGCAGCTCAGTAATGTGTTCATAGGGCCCATTTTTCCAATCCAACTGAAATGTTTGTTTTTGTGCATAGGAATAACACAAAACTGCAAAAACCGAGTTCTGAATTTAAGAGATAGATAGTATTTGGAAATTAAAGCTGTACTTTGGAGGGCCCTTACACAGTTGTACCTGGAAGTTTAATATATTTGGCTCTTGACCTCTTAATATATCAAACTTTTTGAGTACTGCAATTTTTTGAGTAATGGGTGTTGCACATCTTTCAGACCATAAACGTGCAGGGCACACTAACAGAATGTGCAGGTATTAAGTGGAAGTAAAGCAATTTATCCTTTATTATCCATCCAAAATATGAAGCTGTAGGCTACATAACTTATGAAATCAGGGAGTGTTTTACTTCACTTCATAATTGAGTTGATGCTACATATAAATAGACAAAAATCTACCAACTCTTATATATGTTGTATCATGAGAGTAGCAGAAATTAATTAAATGACCTGGCGACAATAAAAGTGATTAAATCAATATGCAAAAATAACTATGAACCAAACTGCTGCAGCAAGTCTGAAAACTGAATAAGACTTCACTAGAGCTTCACTGGAGGTAACGGTCTTCAGTTTAAGCCTAATTAAAGACATTACTGTTAACAGCATGACCGTATAGTTAACCACTAAAACCTTCTCCAGTGAGCCATTAGAGGAAATGAGGGAGGAAAGTGATGTTGCAAGCACATCGTCTGTCAGACCTCGCAGCCCAGTGAGCCCAAAGACACCAGAAGTGTCAAAGTGAGAAGTTATTGTTATTTTTTCCTAGTAATTACATTTTCACAAAATCTCAATCCAAAGATACGGTAAAATAAAGATTTTTTTTGAACTCTAATGAAGTATTTAATTATATTTCTTATTGCAGTGCAGTTACATTTTAAAACTTTACTAGTGTTTATATTTTCCTGAGACCAAAGACAATTTTCCTGCCTTTGGCTGAACAATAAAGTTTGTTCTATTCTATTCTAGTTACCATCTTGTGTGACCTTTTTGCACACCGCTTTAGTTGCATTATCACGTGTCCCCTATTTTTTTCACTACAGAAACAACAGAGACTGTTCTGGCATTCCAAAAATGAAAAAAAGAAATGACAGCTTCACATTGAGAACTTGGCCATAGAGAAAAACTATTTGCACGTGCAGAAGATTTTACTGCAACACAAAATAAGAAGAAATGATCTTGAAGAGGGAGGAGAGTGAGTCAGTGTGACTTAGAGGAATTTGCATGTTAACTTATTTATTATTTATTTACATGTGTATTTGAGTTGTCTATAAGTTGAAAATGACCAAAATAAACAAAACTAAACTAAGTATTAAGCATTAATCATTTAAAATTTATAATCATTCCTGTCCGGGCATATACATTTCAATAACAAATAAAATGACTTTGTGGAATTATTCTTTATTTATAGCCTAATATTGTTTCTTTCTTTTAGTTGAAGAAATTGTTTACTAGGGTCTGTCGCACAGTTTAGCCATTGTTTTTCTTCCTCCCCATCTTCCTCAATGGTCTCATGCTGCTCATCCTCCTCCTCTATGGGAGGCCCAGCACTTCACATGCAAGACTGATCTTGAATGCTCTGCCCGGATCCACACGCAGCTCAGCATGCAGGCAGTGGAAGCGGCGTTTCAGCGGCGCGTTGACCTGCTCGATAACTACCCGTGTCTCCTGTTGTGTGGGGAGACAGAGAGAGGGAGGGGGCCGCATGGTACTATGATTTATTATCAATTACATTTAATCAATTATAATTTAAGGTCAAGCATGCAGCTGAACAAGGTAGGCCTACTGTATGTTACAATTTGGATACTTAGACCACAAGTCTGAGATCTGTTGGCAGGATTTCTGAATGGTGTCATTAGTCATGAATGACATGGATAACCACTGTCCCCAAGAAGGATGCCTTCATGTTCATTTTACACATTACATATATTCGTTTCTACAGGTGTTCATTTTGCTATAATTTACTATTGCTATTGTATCATTGCTGCACTTACTATCCCGGGTTTGTTTGTGTTAGCATTAGGTTACAGTTTACAGCCAAGCACATGAGTAAATTAAAGGAATCACAGCCATCTTTATTATGTTGCAGGTTTGAACATTGTTTAATTGTTTGTTCCTTTGTTTAGACTCACCATGCAGGACTAATGTTTGGGAGGGGGCCGCCCAGCATTTCCTGATTTTCATGGTGTTGGTGATGTCACGGGGCCAAACCAAGTGGAGGGGTTTTCTTTTGCGAAAGGAATATTTCGTTTGGGTTTATGTATGCTGAAGTAATGTGTAGGACTACTGACCTTTTATACGGTCCGTTAGAAAGGTAACTGAGCTTATAAAGGAGTCCAAGAATGGTAGGGAATTGCATGGTATTAAGGTTACTGTGGAGGTCAGCCTTTGTTGTTGTGGTACTGGCCGCAGCACTCTAGGTGCTAATTGAACACCCTATACTGTACTGTATATTCAGTTGTGTTGCTGCTCCTCGAAGAGGAGAGGTGAGGTCGTGTTGCTGTAAACACAGGCATTAGTTTCATTTGTTATGAGTTAGTTCTCTGAGTTATTTTTCTTGTGTTTTTATTTTTGTATGTGTCCTGTATTATGCTTCTATTTTAATCAGTACAGCTGTCTGTCTACACAGGCTACTTAACCACAAACTAAAGTGTATTTTTGTGCTTGTGTATTTCCTGTGTTACACATGTAACTACAGCGATTGTATATTGGCTCTGAGCACTGCCAAAACCCGCGTACTGGGCCTCCACTCATCCTGTGTGACATTGACGGAGGACTGAAACTGCTCTGTCATGGCTTACTAAGACATTTGAATACTATTATTATTATTATTATTAGTAACATCTGGACTTTTCCTACTATCACAAGTCAAATTGACCGCTGGAATAAAGGACTACTGACACAAACAAATGTAATTTATGAATAAAGATGTTTTATTTTTTAAAACACATTAACTGTTCACGATGAGGTACGCTGTTCATACTAAGTTGTGAAACTGTGCCCCCTCAAAACATTTTGATGCATGACACCCCTGGCTGAATTTATGACTCCTCTCTATTTCTATTTTTTTTTAATTTTATATCTGTTACACTACATTTTAGCCTCTCACAGATAAACATTTTAATGGTTTTAACACAAATGTAAAACAAGTGATAAACACAGCAATCCTAACAATGTTTTGTTGCATACATGTTGTTCTCATTCCACTCGCTCTCAGCCAGGTCACTTAATGATGATGTCTTTAAAGCATCTGCCACTTGTGGCTATAGAAAAAGTTACATAGTCTTGCTTTAAAGCTTTCAAAAATTGCATGATTTATATTCATTCTTTTATGATTTACATTTTATAGTGCTTCACCTTTTTTTTTCTAAACCCACACAATTCTGTATATGGATGTTTAAGTTGACTATAGCATGTCGTGTATCAGTGAGCAGATGGGCCTGTTTGAGTGAACAAAAGTCCAGGCTCATTTCTCATTCACACAACCATATGTTATAAGAACATGAATGCAATTTTCTGACGTCCATTTTATGGTGCCTGTCATGATATATATACAGTGTATATGAAGATTACTTCATATATATTCATAAATACTCCCACCTCGTCAGAAACTCCATCATCACCGCTCTCAGTTACATCCTCAGAACAGGTTTAAAATAAACAGCTGGACCAACTGATATGGACTCCACATGTTCAGTAAATACACACATACCTCTTTACTGTAACTGTGCCAAGTAAAGATGGCAGCTTGACTTTAATATGGATGGCCATATGTTTTGTCCTGTGGCAGCTGTCTTGCTGTAGAATCAAGTGTATTTATCTGGAGATGTGTAATGGATGTGCTCAGGTAGCACTCATTGCGTTATCATCATCGGCTCTCCTGTTAACCATCCATCTGCAGCTGCATGTTTAACCAATTACCTACTTTCTTATGAAGCTTAATTTACTGAGTCTATGTGTAATATAACTTAATGACTGGTGTTGAAGACAACAGAGCTCAGTAATAGGATGGTTGTCTTGTGTCTATGTATGTATGTATGAAGCATAAAAGGATTACAGCTTGCATTTTGTTGTACAACCCTGTGTGTGCGTGTACAATGATAAATAAATGAACCTTGAACCTTGAACTACAGCCATATCTATTATGCAAGGCTGCAGCGAGCAGCGAAACAAGTTGCTGACTTGTTGTACACACAGTGTGTCAACAGGACAATGTTCCCTTCCTCCCTACACACTCAGAATATGGCAGTATTGACTGGGGAACAAGGAGTGCACTCAAACAAGGGACCCAACCTTTCTGTGGCTCACAGCTGAATGAGCATAACAATACACAAAATTTAAACGCAACACTGGCTCATTCATACTCTTCACTGTCAGTGGCATTCAGCTCAGCTGATCTGTCCTTGTCAGTCACACTAGATTGCAGACATCATTGACACAAGTTCTTCACCCGCGCGTCAAAGGTTGTTAAGCGTCCCTACGAGTCTGAACATAGCAAGCAGCGGCGAGGGAAGCAGTCCATGCACTGAAGACGAGGAAGTGCACGTTTGAGCAGCTCCCTGCATTGAACAACAGGGAGGAGCAGGCTGAGAGCCTGTCTGTCTGCTTCTGTATCTCTGTAGACTGGATGTGGTAGATAATCAGCAGAGGTGAGCAGGCAGGCAGCTCAGCAGGCTCTTGCTGTGAATCATAATGTGAATCAGTGTCACTGTCTGCCAGGCCTGCTTTACACAGCTATTCAAAACACTGGGTGAGTCTCAGATTTGTTTTGTAGATTGTGGTCAAAAACTTAATCAGGTGTCCTTTGGGCTGGGAAATATTCATGGACGGATTTACCTCCTAAGGGTGCCCTGAAGCAAAAGTGAGCTGCCGGGCCTCTGTTATCTCCCTGTTCCTCCCACACTCTGTGTAATGTGTACAGTCTTTCTATATTGGAATATTACTTGGTCCCAGATTTGCTATGTGGTCATTTGACAATAAGTAAACAATGTGCTGTGCCATGCAACCCTTCCACCTCCCATTCAAACCATTTCTGCATTTTAAACAATGGAGCAGTTATAGAAACTGTACTGTACATGGCAAAGCCCATGAAACAGCAGGTGAAAGGAAGCGATCAGGCTTTGATTCAGCAGCAGTGTTATTTTAATGAGACTGCAGAAAGTGATATATATTGATAACATACTTTATCAATAGATTGTGTCTCATATGCATTCACCACATGAAGACTGAGGTACCTGGTAATCAGTGAGGGATGAGGTGGAACTAGCAGCAGGATGTGGAGATGTGTAATGTTGTAGCAGCAACAGTGCAGTCAATGGGAAACTGATACATTTCTCCACTGTAGTAACCTCAGGGAAACATCTCTCCTTCCATTAGTTTTCTTATGTTTCTATTCCTTACCAGTGGGAGGATTCAGTTTGGGTAATTATTTCCCACTGTGATGCCTGTTGATCATTTATAACAACAGCTTACATTCTCATCGTTTTTCTCACCACAAAGCCCAGAGCCTGTTCCACCAGGGAAGAAATTCGGTATCAACTCCTGCAAATCAAATGCTATCTATCTTAAAAGCGTTGTCCTGGCTGAGAATAGAAGATGAACTGTCCGATCAGTCCAGTGACCGACACTGCCTCTGTGCACTTACAAAGACAAAGTGTATGTACAATAAACACAACCAAATCAACGATAGTCATTGTCCTCAATGGATAAATCCTAATGATTTTTGTGACTCACTGACCTTTTCTTCCTACTCCTACAAAATAAATCCTATTATCTAACGAGCAGACAGCTATAAAATACATGGAGCAAACTATTGATTTCACCAACTCTCCAACTATAACCACTAGTTGGCGCTGTGGACAGTAGTTGACTAGCTTAGGATACTATAATTTTAGTCAGCATCACCATATTTTCAGAAGTTATGCAAGATATCAATGCCTGTTTATAAATGGCACAGTGTTTCCATGTCACGGTTCTACCGTGTCTGCTATTTGTTTCCTGAGGTCTTCCCCTCCTCTTGTTTCCCTGTGCTGTCTCTCCCTGTTTGGTGCATGTCTGTCTGTAAACGTGATGCCCCACCTAGTCCCCACCTGCTCCCGGATTGGAAATCAGCCGACGCACCTGCCATTCATCAAAGAACTCCAGTACTTAAGCCCCGGTCTTCCAGTCACTCATCACCAGATCGTTGCTTCACCTCTGTGCTAGACAGCCCTTCGGCCTCAAGACCTAGTTTTTGTGAATGTTTCCAGTGTTGACTTTTCGTGAACCTAATCTTGTGTTCCTTGTGTCTCAGATACTCACCCACTCATTAACCTGCCTGCAGCCAGCCCTCACCGAGGCGCCTAACTTACCTGGTTGTTCCTGCTCGTCTACTCACCTGCTTCCTCCTGCCTGCCCGCTCCTCTGCCCGGATCCAGTAGGCACATTCACCTTGCCTCTCCCCCTCTGCATGCAAATAAACCATTCATTTATGAAATCCACTGAGTCTGCGTTTTGCGCTTTACTCTCCACGTAACATTCCACTACATTCATTCAGGTGTGGTGCCATAACAGTCCCATGTGCACAACATTTCTTTCTTTATCATTATTTTTTCATCATTAATCAAAATATTGATATGTATTCAACATGTCCTACATGTGCATAAGTGTGTTTTGTGTGTAGGCCTTTATTGTGAAAGAACCACATGAAGTGTCGACTAGCGAGCAAGCATGGTTGGCTATGAACTATTGTCTTGTCACTCACTAATGTTTATATTAAATAGATTTTGAAACTGTTCCCAGTAGAACAGCTGGGATTAATGTGATAATATCTTGGGAATAAAAGGGTAATATGAGTTAATAATACCATGTTAATTACAGAAGTAAAAAGAAGCAATATGTTTGTAATAACAGTATATGTAATAATAGGGCAAAAATTAGGAAGGTAATAATGTGTAAAAACATCTCAAGGCATTAAGGCAGAACATCTCTGTATAAACATACTGATAATGATAGCTATTAATATTAATAACAGGGTAATCAGATTAAATCAGGGTTAATATTCAATTTTAAATATTATTTACAAAAAATTGGGTAATATCAATGTAAAATCTGTTCCTGGAGATAATAATAGGTGGGCTAATAGCAGGGCTAATATCAGTGTAATACCTTCACATTCACAAGTAAATTACTGCCAAAATTCTACTTCATAAGCATGCTAACATTTAGCACTAAACACAAACTACAGCTGAGGTTGATGGGAATGTAACTAGTTTTGCAGTATTTGGTCATAAACCAAAGCATACTGGACAAATGGCCTGATTTTGGCGCTAGATGAAAAATCAGAGGATCACCAAAGTCATTAGTATTCATCCTCTTTAATATCTATCCAATTTCATGGCAATCCACCCAAAAGTTGTCAAGACATTTCACTCAAAACTAAAAATGACATGGCTCATGGTGACATTAGAAGAAATGTCAGTAGCATGTCTAAAAACCACCATAATTTGTTTTCTTATGCAAGATGCCACATTTTTCAAGTAGCAGATATCTCATTTTGAAGTGAAACTTGCCGTGTACTAGTTTGACAAGGAGAGAAGTGTGGACTTAATATTGTCAAAGGTGTTGTTGAAATCACGTGATCTGTAACATAACATTTTGATGAGGGCAAAACAAATTCCCCTTCATCTCAAACATGTGTTTTATTGTTACTTCACTTGGATGTGTGTGGAATGATGTATGTGCAGAGTTTGACTCTAGAAAGTTGTTCACATTCATCTGCCAAACATTTCTCTCTGCTCATCTTAATTGTTTATAATAGCATTACAAACTGATTTATTGAGTCTTACTTTATTATTCATTTACTGTATTAACAGTAAACTATGCTTTTTTCAGCTACTGGCTCTAAAACGAGAACAATGCCATATTAAGGGTAATAAATCCTTTATTATGCACTTATTAACAGTTAACTATGCTTTTCACAGCTCCCCATCGGGAAGCACATGCAGCACTACATGTTGTCAAGGTTGATAAAATGTGAATAAAAAAATGAAAATGAAAATATACATACACTGTTTTAGCGGTGAAGCACTAAAAACACACTCTTTGAAATCTTTTTTTTTTTTACTTTCCATCATTTTCACATAAATGGCAGCCAAATACAGCCACAAAGAGAATGTTCTATAACCTCAATTATTACATTGCACGCTGCAAATAGTTTCATGCACTCTATGAACTTTTCATATTAAAGTTATTGTGTTAATAAACTTCTTGGTCACAAGCAGCATCTACAATCACCAAGCCTCTTGATGATGATATACAATCAAGCTATTAAAAATTTGGACAGGAAGGCAATAAGATCACATTATTACCGTGTTCTTTAGAAATTAAATATGTTAAGCTTTGATCATTTTATTAAATTAGCTAATCTTTAACTCATTTATAAATGCCTACATAACCAGGCTCCCCAGGTGCTCAGTGACCTTGTGATTCCACTTGGGCTCAGTAACACGTGGAGCATCCAATGGGAATTGTGGTGCCCTTGCGTAAATCCTCATTTGGACAAACAGCCTTTCATTGATGGATGCTGACAGGGATCATTTTAAACTCAAACTGAAACAGTTTTTGAAGTTATGTAGTCATGAATGATCTGGTCCTTCTTGTTTTATGGTGCGTTATTGTATTAGTTTGTGTCTTGTATTGTTCTGTCTGTATTCTCTTATTGAGTTCTGAGTTGTGTGTTTTAATGTACAGTATGTACCTGTTGTTGAGTTTGTGTTTTGTACTGTCTCTTGTGTATGTGTTGCTGAGTTTTATGTATTTTAAAGGCCCATCTAGGGACGGGCATTGCAAATTAGCTTATGTTATAAATGCTGTGGTGTGTGGCATTGGTTTATGCTACACGTATACAAATAAACATGAAATAAATAAAATAATACATCAACAAAACCAAGAAAAAAAGTAACAACTCAAACTTGGCCAGAGTTTATGGCCACCACAGGTCACCCCCTGGCTCTGCCATTGACTGAAAGAGTATATAATACACAAGAAGTATCAGGGACTGGATGATCACTACAATCCATAATTTCCTTCATCACTGAGAAAGAATGCGTGTGTGCAGCCTCACACAGACACACCACATTAAATTGTAACTATTTTCAGAACCAAGCTGAAAACAGATGAGTGTGTAGAGACAGTTCTCATTTTGGAGAACATCAGATCTTAAAGGCACCCCTCTGTTCCATATCAACATCTGAATTTATTCTTCCTGTTTGTTTTATTTCAGTCCTCTTGGGAGAAATTATTACTGAATAATGCATCAATCGGACACTGCAGAAGTCACTGGTTGCACACAGAAGCAGGAAACAATGTTACAAATATAGGCCCATTTTAAGGTTTGGACTGCTCTAAGCTGTGAAGTATCCATATTAGAATTGCCTGAGCAATAGTCATTCATTGTCACTATACACTATAAAATTCTCAAATACAGGCCGGGTCTTTATTTACCTCAACTGCAAAGAGAACCAGGACTTTATCTGTCTAATATATCTAATATCTAATATGAAGCCTCAATGTTTTCTCCTCCCATTTTTATTTGTTGTTAATGCAAACTCAACATTTCCTGTTCACCTGTCATCTTGATAAATTCAGTATAGACGGTCTCTGTTTCAGAGGGAGCAGACTGAAGGTTGTGGCAGATGTGGGAAGTGTCAGGAATGTGGAAAGTGTCCAGAGCGTGAGCGGCTCTGCCTGGAAAGTCAGACTGGCCTGACTACTGAGGGAATATGGTGGCTTGAGGAGAGTCACTTTCAAACAAATCTTCACCTTAATTGGACGGATTGATCTGCAGTTCGGGAACCATGTTGAGATGATTATTGTTGTAACTGAAGGTAGTGTGAGTCTTACTTTTTTAGATTTGTGCAAGCGTGCGCTTAAGCCAGACGAACAGTCTTCAATCGAGAAAACTGAGACAAACTGGACAAGATGGGTTGACCAGGTATAAGTAGGCTTGACAGGTGATTAGAGGTGTGGTTGAGGCCCTGTTCCTAAACCTCCTGAAATTTCATTGTAGGCTTGGCTCTGCACAAGGGACTTGGTTATGATAAGTAAAATGTTACCACCAGATTTATCCCTTAAAGCTGAACATATGAGCTAAAGATTCTTTGATGAATCCAACACTGCATACAAAAGGGAGAACAACTACACTGGGACAGTTTCCTGTACTTTAGGTGCTGTTTTTGTGTTAAAATAGTGCAGGTTGTACAATTCTTCAGACAGCAACTCAATGGGACTTTATTCAGACGCTGGTGCAGCAACCAAAGCAGCACCGGTGGCTTTCCAGGCTGCTAACCAACCAACCACCAGTCTGATGTCTTAACTTAAACTTGAAGGATTGCATGCCCCTGTAATGAGGTCTTAAAGTTCTGGGACTCTTTGGTCTATTGAACTCCTTGAAAAAACAAGCAAACAATGGATCAACTGAAAAATACATGGTGGTCAGGCTGGGAAGTTGTTCTTCTCAGTCCCTGAAAAGTTGACATTTTAGAGTCTGTGGTGGTCTCACTCCCCCAACAGCAGATAAATGTATACCTATACACAAAACACTCACACACAGGTAGAGAGAAAGAATATTCACTCTCACACTCACAAACACAGTCCTGACCCTCACACATGCCCAGAGGGTTACTGGCTCAGTTTGCCCTTCATCCTTTTCCACGTCATGCACACATCGTCTGCTGGAGTGGCAGAGTAGCTCGGTGGGCTGACCTTTACTGGCATACAGCTCAGAGCCGAGCCGCCCTGCCCTTGGGCCCTATGATTCATCTAAACTACTGATTGCTTCAGTTGCAGGGGAAACAGACACGACTGAAATGGTGATGCTGTTCTGTCCCACAATAAAGGGATGAAACATAAGATTTGTACTGCAGGACAGCACAAAATGACCTTTAAACTAAACCTGTGACGTGACAATTTGTGGTTCCCTAAACTCACTTTCTAACATGGACAAAAACTCACCACCTTTGGGAAGTTTATGATTTTCACCCCTGCTCAACAATGGAGAACAGTGATGCAGGCAAGCCACCAGCAAGACGTTTCCTTTAGATCTCCACTGTAATTAGTAAATGTTCCTGTTTCTGTTGTGAAAATGTGACTTTGTTGCTGGGTTGCCAGGTCTAGCCAATTTGTCCATCCCAAAGGCAATTCTATGATTTGAGGACATCCGAGGCTGCAGCTCAGACCTTATATGGCAGCTTGAGGGTATGTTTTTCCAGGGAGTTTTTTTTTAAATCAATTATTATTATTTCAACTGTTAACCTTAAGATTTTTGACATTATGATGCAATTTATGGCCAGCATTTTTTCAGGCATTCAGTGTATTTGCATTCTGTAATTGCCTCTCTATATTCTACTTTTTATTGTTACTGGCAGAGTCTAATAGTCGATTAAAATGACATGACTTGATGAATTCCCTCAGCTCACAGTTTGTTTGTCGTATTTGCTGCCCTCAGTCGTCAATACACGTTTCAAGTGGAACTCGCACTTTGTTTTTCCCGTGATCACAGTTTGTTTGTCAAATCAACCAGGACTAAAATCTTGAGGATTAGAAGTATTCCTGTGGTAATACACTAAAATGATTTTCTGATCACCCCCCTTCTTCTCAGGCTCATAACTCAAATCTGAACACATCATACACATTCTCCTGGAACCACTCTTTTTTAGTGATAGTAGTATTTCCTCTTAGAATTCCGGGAAAAAAAGACGCTCTTAACTCAGTATCAAAGTAATCGAGGTTATGGTTGTCTGTACATTCATGCACCCATCCATCCATCCATCCATGTAACCAGGGACAGCTAGTAGCTAATGCAGCATGATGCAAATTCAACACAAAGAAATACAGGCTGAACAAAACTGGGGCCAGGGTAAAGCTTACAGCTCACTCACTGGGTACAACCCAATTCCCTTATTTGTGTTCGGAGAAGCGAGGAGGGATCTCTGAGGAGACTGGAAATGTGTTAGTGACTGGACACTGTAGCTGATCGCACTGCATCACAACATCACTGCAGTTTTATACCAAAGTGGCCAGACAAATGAGAGATTAGTCCCAAATTTTTGATTTTATTTGTTTTCTGATTCACCATCTGGTTAGAAATAGTGGATCTGTGTTAATTGTAGGTCTGATTAACAAAAGAACCATTACAACTTTCTTTATTCCTTATGTGCTGTTATTTTTCCTTTTAACCTATATCATGGATAATATTATAGTCATGGAGGGGAGGAGAGTCTGTTTAATGTCTTTCAGTAATAAACACATTGTCTATCGTCATTTTCATTCGGTCACATGTGAGGAGGCTGGAAATCACTGTGCAATGGGTAGAAACTATAATTTGATGTGAGATTTACATGATTTCCACTTTCCCTAAAATGAGGGATGCACCAATCCAGATTTTTCAGTCCCGAGAACGATCCCGATACCTGGGCTTTTTTGTATGGGTCGATACAAAGTACCGATCCAATACCAGTGTTCAGTTAATAAGCTGTATGCCTCACTGTGTGGAAGAGACTGGGATTATTCTTCCATTCCCTATTCCATTACCATTTCTTTTATAAGGCTTGACTTAAACATTGCCTTCCTAACTTTGTAAAACAAAATGGAACAAATATATACATAGATATTAATTTACTAAATTGTTATTTATTATTAAAATAATAGATAATTGTTAAAATAATAAATAATCATTCAAAACATTGAATAATATAAACAGGAATCAAAATTCTCTGTAAACGTTTAGTCCAAATAGGAATTTAAATTCCAGTATAAAATAATATAGCAGCTAAAACTGAGAAATATAGAATTTAGGTCACAATTCACAAGTACTATACACGTAGCTATACAAGTAACTTGGTAAAAACAAAACATTCAAAATAATTTGGTGTAAACTCAGTGTGACACCACATTGGTAAAAATGAAAAGATTTTTCTAGTGAAACTTTTTTTCTAGAACAGCTCCTTTGCTACACAAACAGAAGCAGTCATTATTTTGTCAAGTTGTCAAGTCACATTTCCCGATACGACTCAGTGACCTGTTGTTGCTCACTTAAGCAGCACTGGCAGGTTCTTTCTCAGGAAAACAAGCATTTCTGCTGTTAGTCTGTTTCTCTTTTCATTCACAATGTTGGAGACTGTGCTGAACAGTCTCTCACTTTCTACACTAGTGCAGGGGGCACAGTGGAATTTAGAGGCAGTGGCAGCAAAGCCAGGAAACCGAAGTCTGTTGACTCCCCAGTACTGGAATGGGTTGTCTAAGGCAGAAATTGTTTTCTCTGTCAAATATGCCTGCACAAGAGTGCTTGAGATGCTTGCTGCACCAGGATCCTTGCACTCCTTCAGAATTTCATCAAATGCTTTCATAAAGCTGCTCGTTTTTTGTGCTGCTGCTGCTTCCACACAAGGGGCCTTTTTCCGGTGACTCTGAAGCCTCTGATGCTCCAGCTGTAGTCCTCCTCAATCCTTCCTCAAGTTCCTGGGTCAGAGCATCTTTTGTACACTTGGCAGCGTCTGCGCTTGTAAAGTATCTGAAACAAAAATAAAACATAGGTTCAACTATGGGCTGATAATACATCATAAAAAAAATCACATCTTTACCCAGATGGTTGCACATTTATCCTTATTTTGAATCTTATCATATTATAAATTTATATTATAATGTAATAGGTATAAATTCTTACCTGTCTTTATATCTTGGGTCAAGCAAAATGGCAAGTGAGTATAGTGGTTCATCTTCGTCGTCTATTGACATCTTGTAGGAGGGTCGTTTTCATTGTTTTAATCCCAGAGTCGTCCTCATTTTCCTTAGCTAGGAGACGTTTGAGAAGGTGAAAGCTGGAATTACAGCAGCGGTGCAGGAGGTGGATGAGTTAACTTTACTGGTTAGCTATTCAAATGGTGCTAGAACGATCATAGTTTTCTCCAGCAAGACCCACTGGTTGGCTATCAGCAACATAGGCACAAAGGGCAAGCCAGAAGACTCTAATTTAAATATTAAAATGCCCCACAATCTGTCTACCACTTGCAATGGCATCACTCACACTCCGCTGTGACAGTAGCCCCTCGTTGACTACGAGCGGTCTCTTGAAAAATATTTCTGTGATGGCAAACTTTACGTTCCAACCTTTTCTGTTATTTTTGTTGCTCTCACACTATCACTGGGAAGTTTCTTGTGTCTTTGCAATGCATCCGACAAAGTTAACTGCTTCTTCGAATCGTCCCCTTTTTTTATTTGGTTGAACTCGACGTGTTCTTTGGCATGATGCTTCTGGAGGTTCTTGATTAAGTTGGTTGTAGCGCCACCCTTCGAAACATTGGCTTTTCAGATATTGCAAGTAACCATGGAACTTGTTGGCGTAGCCAGCGTAAAATACGTCCAAACAGCTTACATGTTTTGTTGTTCAATTCAATTTAATTCAGTTTTATTTATATAGCGCCATATCATAACAACGTTATCTC
>LKNJ01006426.1:0-18005 GCA_002120245.1 Maccullochella peelii
TATATATATATATGTGTGTGTGACCTGTTTTTAAAGGTTTATATCTTTAGTAGTAAACACTGGGCCTGGGGCTGAGTCCCTGGGGTTAGGGAAGTTGGAAAGAATTGAGAACTGAGAAACACATTGTTGATTTTGGTTGTTTTTTGGGATTTGTTGATAATGAGAAAAATATAGAATGATGTCATATGTATCCTTAAAAGCAATAGTTTGAGATTTTGGGAAATACTCTTATTCTTTCTTGATGAGATCTGTTCGATAAATATAAGGCTAGCGCCAGCAGCTGTTTAGCTTAGCTTAGCACAGAGACAGCAAACACGGGAAACAGCTAGCCTGGCTCTGTCCAAAGGTAACTAAACCCGCCAACCAGCACCTCCAATGTTCACTGATTAACATGTTATCTCATTTGTTTCATCCGTACAGAAACCAAAGTGTAAAAACAACAAATTGCAGTTTTGGTTGTTTGATCAATCTTCTCATCTAACTCTCTGCAAGAAAACGAATAAGCATATTTTCCAAAATGTCAAATGATTTCTTTAAAGACCAACCAAAAAATCTGTAATTTTCTACAAATCTTTGCCAACCTCTTCAGAAGCACTCAGTGTTAATTATGAAACAGCTTGCCATGACAAATGCAGCAATGGGAGACCACAAAAACACTAATGTTACTATTATGATTTAGGGAGCAGATTTTACCTTGCAGCTGGACCTTGTTTTCTGGACTGTGAACCAGTACGGAGCTGACTGTGTCCAGATTGTCGTAGTTACTGCATCCGAGTGGTCCAGTTCTGGTTTCCGTCACCTGCGAGGATGTCAAAAGAATGTGAATTTGTTCTTGATCTTGATTTTGTCTTTTCAATTTGTACGTTTAATGGAGAGACAGCTTGGTTGTGACACAGTTATGTGGGTTGTGTCATCTCTTGAGTTTTGATGCCCCCCCCCCCCTTTTTTTAATATGGAGAACAAGACAGCAGATAATGTTAGTTTAGTCAGCAACAGTCATCAGACCCATCACTTTGACATGACCGGTACGTACTGACTCATTTTCCTTGTGTATTTCTAAAAAAAGAAGGTCAAAAGAACACAAAAAGCCTCGTCAAAGGCGGTTTATGCCTCAAATGAATTTTGAATGCAGTGAGTCACTGTGAAGTAATATGGAAAAGGTCTTCAATTAGAAAGTTTTCTCTCCTCAGACAGAATAATTTGTTCTGATCTGAGAGAAGAAATCAACTTCCCTCCGAGTGAAAAACTTTAAACTGATTCACTTCTTTGCTTCCATCATTTCTAACACTAATTAATCTCCGTTAAAAGTTACAAATTCCGACACACTGAAACACAAAAACACATAACTTACTGCGTATTAAGTTTACGCCCAGAATCCTTCCTATTTTTCACTGAATCCTCAATACCGTATGTGATTTTAATGAATGGCCGTGTGTTGCAGGTGCTGCCTTACATTCCTCATAAAATGTAGTATTCGTCTCCCTCTCTCGCACTCTTTCTCTCGCTCTGATCTTCAATCTGCCTGAACTCCACACACACACTGCAAAGTGGCAAATGAATGGAAGTCAGCCTGGCTGGAAATTAATGGAATGATACCTCTAATCCATCAAGCTGATGCATAACCATAGAAACAGATTCTCAGTTTTTTTTTTTTTTTTTGGGGGGGGGGGGCACTTGTCTTCATCAGTGGCTATTCACTTTAGCATCTTCGTTTGCCCCTAAGGCTGATTAATGCATACACTCTAATAGCCACTTTACATGATAAAATGGATGATTGGTGTTTTATAGTACAGGACTGCTGTTCGTTCTGCTTCTTCACTCTCCTCTTTAAAGCTGGCTACCGGGGAGGCGATGTCTTAGATAGTATTGTTTTCTACTGCTTTGAAACAGTCAGTTAGTCTGTAATAGGTGGTTAGCAAGGACACGTTCGACCATCTTATTGTAAAAGTTCATTAAACTAATTTATCAGAGTCTGATACAAATCAAATCATCCCACTTCCTCCTGCACATATGAGTTACTGTGACAGCAAACTGCACTCTAAAGAGAGAAAAACAGGAGAGATAGATTTAACAGTCTTGCTGCACCCCTGCAGCTACAACAGGTGAACTTCCTAGCGTCAATTCTGTAAATAAGCATTTGTTCTTAATCCTACCTGATAAAATTCCCTGAGCTGGATATAAATGATTTGTTAGTGCATGTTATCTTCAAGTGAGCTACCAAAGTGTCAGGAATTTAAACTTTGCTCTACTTGCATGTAGAATCATCTGTCAGTGGTGGAAAAATAATAAGTACACTTACTCAAGTACTGTACAATTTTTAGGTACTTTACTTGAGCATTTCTTCTTCCCTCTTTATGAGAGAAATGTTGTATGTTTATATTTAAGCTCTAGTTACTTGCTACTTTTCAGATTAAGATTTTACATACAATGTACATGATCTGTTTGTAAAATATGAACCATTGTTGCAGATGAAACTACCCAGCAGTATAAAAAGTTGTTTAAATTAGCTCCACCTAAACCAATTGCAACATAAAAAGTACTGCTTACATGTCAATGCATCGATAATATAGATCAAATAATATAATAATATAACATTGTCAGGGTCCAGTCTGTGTAATGAGTAGCCTACTTTTGATGCTTTAAAGAGTAACTGAACACCACACTAAAAAACTGTGTTTTACTGTCCATTTGAACTTTCAAGTCTGTTCTACCTGTAACCACGCCCAGCAGTGATGTCACGGTGTACCGACACACCCTGGAGTACATTTCTACTCCAGTTCAGCATGGTGAGAAGTTAAACCACTGAAGGTCAGCAAAAAATAAGATTTTAGCTAGTGATACATTTTTTTAAAGTACATTTTGTTGCACAAATCTCTGTTAACATTTACGTATTCTAAGTAACACTTTGAATGCAAGACTTACTTGTAACTTTGTATTTTTATTTGTGTGGCATTTACTATTTTACTTAAGTGTCTGAATACTTCTTCCACCACTGATCTTAGTGTCACAGTAAAAACAATAAATACATGAATGTTGCATATCTCTAAAGTTATGTAGGCATGTATATACACACTAAAAATCACTGAATAAAAATAGCGCCAAACACATTAATGGGTTAACTTTACCCAGTATCCATGGGTAGAAAACCACCCAAGACAAGGGGTTGTTTTGATCCAGTAACTCAAGAGTAACATCAAATGAAGATCAAATAACACTCACACTGGGTCAAAACAACCCACTGGTACTGGGTAAAGTTAACCCAGTAGTTCAATGGTGCTATATTGACCCACACTGGATCAGTTTTGACCTATTGATGTGTGTATGCATTTATTTATTGATCAAGACTGAAATAATTCTCATACATGTTCAGCAACTTCAGCTGAACCCAAAACCAAGCTAGTCCAACTCGATGCTTCATATCTTGCCGTTCCCATGTGTAAATGCTGGAGGCTAACAAACCCCAAGTCAGGGGAACAACACCTTTAGGCAGTGACTACATGGTGTTTCATCTCCCAACAGACTGCGGCTGTATTTACAGATTTCTGGACTTCCACATACCCGTATGGCGGTGGATGCGATCTGGAGGTGGTGCAGCCTGCGCAGGGTGCTCTCCCTGTCGGTGAAGTAAGAAGCAGCCAGCTGGTGGAGGGCCTCCAGGGTCACTGTCCCCGTGGTGTTTGAGTTCCTGCTGCTGCCGCGGCTGCCCTCGGCCTCCGAGGGCGAAGACTCCTGGCTGAGCTTCCTTTTGTCCACAAATATCTTCAAAGACTCCTCCCCTGGTGACAGTCAGGCAGAGGGAGCGAGAGCTTCATTAGCTCTGACAGAGCAGCACTAATCACCTTTCATTAGTATCTTTTCAGATCGGATAGAAAAGCGCAGTAGTGATTAAGTGCTGTGGGTGAACTGATAGTTTGAATGATTGGAGGAAAAGTCACAGACAAGGTCTCTGCATCTATTAAACTCATCAGGAAGAGAGCGCTCATTCAATAGCATTGATCAAGTTCCCTTAATTATTGTAATTATCTTAATTATATTGGCCAAAAATAACATTAAAAACAAAACAGATCTCTGGTCAGGATTGGTTCTCTATAAGACAAATATTTTCTACACTTGGAAACATCTCTAACAATTACAATTATTACAATTATGACTAATATGGAAAGCAGCCAGGAAAACCAGACTACCACCAAACCCATTAAAGTCTTTTTACACGTTTAACATTATGTGTGAGTATATACCAGTAAACTGTATAAGGACTGTTGAAGGAAAATCCTAACCTTGAAAACTCCAGGACTTTGTGATGAATGATTTTGGTCTTTCTGCTGATTTTTTTTCCTCATAGTGTCTCATCTACACTACTTCAACAGTACTATTTTACCACAATTCTCAGTATAACTTTCAGTGTGTGCCCCAGAGAAATTGCGTGACATTGCTACATTCAGCTGTTGGTTATTACATTTGCAGGTGAAAGCAATAGCATAGTATCCACACTGTGACCTACATAACTAACAGATCATCAATAAGCCCACTAACGTTTTTTTATAAAAGGCTGAGTGACCAGGGAAATACAGCCAGTGTCTCAGATTTCAGTCAACAGAGGGATGAGTGCATTTTGAGGGGAGGATGCTTTTTGAAGTACAGAGTGTTCACAATAGGTGCTCTTTAGCAAACCTTAACAACGTTAAATCCTCCCTTATCTTTAACAGCATGTCAAGGCCATTTTGTCAATACACGTCACATTGGCCCTTTTCACAAACTGGTCCCTCGCCACTAGCACTATATGGAGCGCCACTCCATATAAGGTGCCTTTTGCAGCGGCAACGGAACCTGTGTACTGTACTGAGGAGAAGGATATATGGTAAATACACAGGTTAACAGTAATGCCCACCTCCAGATATGTTCCAGTCAAACAAGTACCAATACCTGAAATCTTTTGTTGTAATAAGCTGTCAATCAGTCAAACATTTGTGGGTTTGCTTGTTTCCCTACAGATGTTAACCAGAAAAACTTCTGCCTGGGAAGTGCCGTACTGGTCTTACTCATCCAAAGCTTCCCAATTGTACCACAAGAATAAATCAACATTGTCAACATTGTTTTGTTTTTTTAAACCATGACCACCATGGTTTCCTACCCTTAACCAAGTAGTTTTGGAGCCTAAACCAAACCTTGATCATAGCGGTGGAGGGTCAGAAAATAGTCACATGAAAAGTCATTCTGATCTAATGCCCCTATCAGCAGTATGACATTGTTTGTTGGTACCTTCGAAAACTGTTACAAATGATGCATACAAAAATGATTCATAGATATGACTGTTAAAAGAAGATTGACCGTTTGTAAGAAAACAGCGGCCTCCCATGTCCAAGTTACACTCTTTGTTGACGTATCCATCCGCCTCGACCTGCTATATCAGTCGAAGTCAAGTAACACCAAGAGATCAGGAGTTGTTCCAGGTGAATCATAAATAATAATCATACATTTCTGTGTTGTACTGTGGCCTGCTGAGTCCACTGTCAGAGGAGACGATTGCATCTTTGTCTTTTCTCTGATGGATTTGTGAACACTGGTATAAAATGGGGAAACTATAAAGAAAAGCTTTGTCTTCAGTTCTGAGGTAATTACAGCCAAACCGTATGTTTACTGTTGACTTTTGGGTAGTAACTGTATTTGTGGGAATAAGATAAAAGCACACCAAACATCAAAGTAATCCTGGATTGCAAGGTACATTTGCCAATAGCTGTTTTCAACAAAATTATTTTCTTACAGCAGACACTTTTCAAACCCACCCTTTCACTTCTTCTGACAAAATATACTTTGTGATAATGATTTATTAAAGAAAGAAAAGATAAACCAATTGCATTCAAATGATAGTGCTGAGCAAAAGTAGTGAAGCTCTGTTTAGGGAACCATGCTATTTTGATGGCCAAACAAAAATATTAAATCTGTCTTTCACTGCCTTCTCCAATTTATGTTTTGTACACAAAATTAAAGCGATTTGCGATTTGATGTTATTGGTGAGCCAAAAAACACTGATCCAGAAAAATTATTATATGCTTTGTTGTTTAGAAAGCAACAGACAGTAAAATCTGTTCCCCGTGTGCTGAAAAACAAAACAAACAAACAAACCAAAAAAACACATTAGAAACTGTGTGAATCGAGCTTGCTTTGAAGCCCGGCGTACTCTACTGTACCTCCCAGAGTGGCAGAGAGGAGGAGGTGGGTGCCATATTTCTTGATTAGACTCTCTGTAATCGTCTGGAGGGTTGGCCGCCTCCCCAGCTGGCGGATGGTGTGCATGAAGTCGGGGTCGAGGGGCAGAGCCAGGCCGCCGCTGCCACCAAAACTGTCCCGCTTCTCCACCGCCAGGCTGTTGACCTTCCATCGACCAAACTCCCTGGAAACACAACAACACATACACAGAGACACCTGCTCACTTGGTTCAGGCCTTTGGTGGTGTATAAGGCCGCAGGCGGCGGTTTAACAAGCTGTGTTGAAAGCAAAGGATTATGTGAATGTGTGTTACATACGTTGAGGCATGAATAGCGTACAGTATGCTGACCACACACACATCCACATACATCGTTAACACACGATGAAGCTGGAATCTAGTGTCCCTGAGGAACTCTAATAATGTGTGTTTAATGTTTAAGAAAACTACTTTTAACTACATAGTTGTATTTTTTGTACTAAAGGGAGTACATGATTAGTGTGGGTTTGAAGAAGGGAGTTGCATTAAGTTTATTAGGACAGTGGTCTGTTCCTTTGAATTGACTGAAGCTGGATCTTATTTAACATGATTAATTATACAGTATAAAAGTGGATTTTCTTATGATAATTCTTTCATAGAAGTCATAGTCACCCTGCCTTTTACAACTACCATTTGGAGCAGAAGCCAGACATTTCAACCATTTATTAAGCACTTTTACCTTTATGTTTCGAATTCTCCGCTCATTTGATAACTAGATTTGATGCGCTCTTAATCGTAGCCAGCGCTGTACTATTAAGGACAGTGAGGTCATGTCCCTGTTATTTTTTCTGGAAATTTGGGGATTTTACATTCTACAGGTAACAACTTTCTTCAGGCTGATTCCAGTATTTTTCTACTAGGTTGCAGTATTCCACCATTTTTTGTTTAACTGCAATTAGACCTTCATGTTGGGAAATAACACTGTTTTTTTTACAAGTCTGTAATTTCCAAAAGTTTCCTGGTAAGAAAATAGGGAACATAAAAACAAAGTTCTGGGATAGTTATTTAAGTTAGAGTTTAGATAATTGTGTTGAGTTTGATTTTAAGAGAAATTTCCTTAAAGAAATTGTTTTTGAGAAATACTCTTATTTGCTTTTTTGCAGAGAGTTAGAGGAGTAGATTGATACCACACTCGTGTCTGTACGGTAAATATAAAGCTACTGCCAGACGTGAGAGCGCAGTATCAATCTTCTTATCTGACTCTTGCCAAGAAAGCAAATAAACATATTTCCCAATATGCCGAATTTGTTTTTGTTTTTTTTTGTTTTTTAAAAATTGCTCTATTTAAATAAGACCAGTGTTGTCTAGGTGTTAAAACTGATTCTTTGGAAACATGTCCTGTGCAGTCAGCCTGTCGAAGCTAGGAGGTTATTGTTAATTGAGACAGTAAATATACTAAAGATCAGCATCACACCGATTTTTAGTCATATTTGTGTGTTTATTTTCCTCCTTAAGACAAATATATATATACTTTTTTTTTTTCAACCAAATAATAATTTCTACTTTTTCAAATTAGCTGAGCTACTCCATGATATTTTCATGTGCCCCCTGACAACTACAGGTTGGGTTCCCTGGTTGGGAATCGCTGTCATAGTGTCACACTGTGTATACCAGCTTGTCATCGGTTTAAATAAATCCTACACGGGAAAAACAGAACTCATTGTAATGCAATGCTGTAACTCCCACAGCAACAGAAAGACGTAAAACCAAAATAAAGTCCCACATCATCAGCTGCCATCATTTGTCATCTTGTGCCCTTTGGACACAAGTCTCGCTGAACTCTAGCTATTCACAAACCAGCTGGGAGATACTGCTGCTACTCTCTCTCTCTGCTTCTCCCTCCTTCCATAGCGCCCGTTAATGTCTACCTCTCCCACAGTGCTGTCTGCTGCTCTGTGTACCTCCCTCTCCTTCTGGGAGACAATCAAATCACTGCCATGAGAGAACGATCGGCAGCAAAATAATTGAGGAACCGGGACAGTGTGGATTGTGTCATTACAGCCAATCATCATAACGAGGGGACAGGCTGAATGTCCATCCCTGGTGGACAGATGGGCGTTGTGGATCCTGCCCAGGGTTTAGCCTACAGCTATTCCATCAGCATGCACATATTGCAAACAGAGGGGTGTTTGCTGTAGGAACGTACTTGGATATCTAAACATGAGGGCCTATACTGTACATACTGTAAGCAATCAATAGTGTCAATCAGTGTAGCAATCAATCAACTCCTTGGAGGCAAAAAATATATAAAAAAAGGAGCAGGTGTGGGGAGAAGCTTAATCACATGCTCCTGCATGACTGACAGCCACGAGATGTTCATGGTGGTGTTTCAGCTATTACAGAGGTCAGAGGAGTAGAATAGCAGTTTAGGTCCCCAAGCTATTTAAGAACACGTACAAAAATACTCTGCAACTCTTTGGGGACTGTAAAATATAGTTATGACATATTTCCAAGAATAAATGCCTTCAGTGTTTCCACAATTTATTAATTTCCTGATATTATCTGTACAATAAATAACAGGCCAAAACAGGCAAAGGAACAGAAAACTGGTTCAAATTGACTCTCCTGTCAGTTATCATATTGTAACAGCATTTTATTTGGTGTTTTTTTTTAACCTCAGCTGGGTCTCATTTAGGAGTCACCCTTAAAATCCTTAATCCCTAATCCTTAAAACCGCCTTTGGGTTAGAAATGTGAGCAGGCAGCTTACAGGTCGCAGGATTGACTGCTTCAGGGTAAAAGACCCTCGAGTGGCGAGATGTCAGCCAGCCAATACAGATGGTGGCAGCCTTCGACAGTCCAAGCTGTCTGCTCCATTGTCACTTTCAATGATTTTCACTGATTATGGAGGAGGTTTGGCAAAAGGAGAAGCCTCAAGTCAGGGGGCTATTGGGACATTTATGCAGCAGGCCCATTGAAAAAATGCAGGTGTCACTAAGAGATAAACAGCACGGCCTAAAAGATTCCTGAGAGGAGATAATGGACCATTCAGACCATGAAGTATTTTCTCACTTTGGTAAACACTTGGCAATGTCCACCAGAGAGCAGAAACACAGTCTTGGGCCTGAGGCATTGATAAGTCACCTAAGTGTTAAACATAATGAAAACTGCACCAATACACACAAGTGAAGGCTTCATAAGAATCTCTTCTTCTCAGCAAGATCTAAAAACCTCCCAATAAATACACCCTAACAGCTACAGCGGCAAAATATCAACAGACTTTTGACAAAATCAGAAACACAAACATATGTAATTACCAATATGTCTACCCATGTTATTGCATGTGTGTTGCTTAAACATGAAAGATGTAGGACTGAAATGCATCGATCGGCATATTGGACACCTAACAGCTGCAACAAAACAGGAATACAGTCACGAGCCTTAAGAATGCTTGTGAGGAATATTTAGAAAAAGGCAACAGCAGTAAAGTGCAGCTCAGGGACACTGCAGGAAGTCAGTGAGGAGGATGTAACTGTCCACACGCTGCCGTGGGATTAACTCCTGCTGCCGGGGTCATTTTGAGACATCAGCAGTATCAGAATCATTAAATGTCAAACCCTAAAACAAAAACCCAAGGAAGGGAATACATGTTTGATGCTATTCAGAAGACTGATCCATGTTCAGTCGGAATACTAAAAGACAGGAGCAAAGGGTACACTTTGCATCGCTCCAACAGTTCTTCACGTTTGCTCATCAGATTACAGCTAATTTGGTGCAGGTGTGATACCTGTGAGGGCAATCCTGAGAGTGTGCAGGTTTTCATTCCAAACACTACAGCAGCTGCTTTCACTGATTAGTTCCTCCCTGGCTCAAAGTGCTCATCAGTCAAATGATCCAGTGGCATGTTGGGTGAATTGAAATCCTGCAAACGCTCACAGCCCAAATCATGAAACTCCTGAAAGAAACGTACAATAAACAGCCTACACATACAGTAAATACAGCGCACACAGAACTCTCCATCTGTCTCACCTGTAGATCTTGTATCGGGTGCTGAAGCCCTGCTGGTACCTCTCCGCAGCCTCCGTGAACTCCAGGGACTGGTGGAAGGGCCCTTTATCCGACAGGAGCCAGCCCAGGGAGCCGGGGGCGCCATCGCCTTGTCCGGCGGCAGCTGGGGCTCCACCGGAGACGGCCCTGGAGGTCCAGCAGCAGCAGCAGAGCCAGAGGCTGAGAGCCGCCCCCTCCCATAGCAGAGACAGCCGCTTATGACTGATTCTCTGACAGCTCATGCTTCACCCAGCGACACCTCATTCTCTCCGGACTGGGAGGACAGACCAGTAAGACACTGTTACAGTTTCACAGATTTTAGGGATGAAGAAGTATTGCGTCGCGCAGATTTGGAGGGTAGAATGTGGAAATGTTCCTCTTAAACCCAGTATTTGAGAGTTAAATCGACCAAGTGCACGATCAAATGTTACTGGAAAGACACTTACCTGATTTTGCAATAGGGACCAAACGATGCGCTCTCAAGAATAAGTGAGCTCTTCCGATCTTGCGAGAGCTGCGAATAAAACCTCTCCACTTCAGTGACGCGGCCAAATTCATTAATTCGTGATGAGTTCTTTCTTTCAAGAGCTACTCCAACTTGATTTCTGCTCTCGCTCAACTTTATTTCGGGAGACGACCTTCCCGCATCCGTGCATCCACCCGCTCCTCGGTGGGAAGTTGCAGCAGCGGAGGCACGAACGCAGAGGAGTTCATTCTGAGGATGTCCGCGCGGTCACAGATATTTCCAGAGGTTAAATGCAAAGGGTGGATTTCTCCATCCTGAGTGGGATCCCTTAATTACGCTGTATGGTCCTTAAAGTTGCTGTTATTCTACTAAATGATAGGCTAAATGTTGCGTGTGGGCGGTTATTCCCCCCTCTCTGCAGTGTGAGCTGGTGGATGAATGAGCGCCTGCCTCACAGAGAGCTTTTCTTCCCCAGTTTTTTTTTTTTTTTTTTTACAAGTGAGATAGCGAGAGGGCGAGCAAGTGCATCATGATGAGGGTAATAGGCTACATACCGTCTGAGTATGTTCAAGTTTTGAGGACAGCAGGGTGATGATGATGAAGGTGCATCAGGGCCGCTTCCATCATTCACCATTACCTTCACATAATTCATCCTTCTCATTTTGCCATCACGGCGTGTTCCCCTCTCTGTGAACGTGGCACATTAAAAGTGTTAAAAGGAGTTTGATAATAGACTAATTATCCCAAACTGTTTTTTTTTTAAATTAAATTTCTCCTTTTATTGTCTTGGGCCACAGCCTCAGAGCCTGCAGTATGCATGACTAAATGGCCCACATCGACCTCTCCTATGATGCACATTGCTGGATTTACCAGTGAGAATAATTACAGGCCATTATCAGGGAACATGTGAATCAAGTTCAGGAGTGCACTCATTTTGCCATCTCCAAGCATCATAATTTGCACAAAAAACTCCTGTTTCTCCAAGTAAAATGATGCTTAAATGCATAATTATGCAAAAGAAATGTTTGACCTGTAACTTGTAAATAATAAAATTTGAATGCTCCAAACATTTTAGTGTGAATTCACATTGCTAATGGTATTTCTCAGTCAGTGATGGGCGAGACAGGTGTAGGAACAGATGCTGATGTGGATTTTTTTTCTCTCCCACCCACCTTCCTTGCAGCAACATCACAACTACTTGACACACAGTCGACAAATCTTTCAGACATGTGAAAGCTGAATGACGTTAGAGGAAAGTTAGCTGCCACAAGCCTTCAAATTAGAGGGGGATATAACAGGGACATAGTTCTGTGTGTGTGTGTTTGGGGATGGGGGTCGACAGGTACAGCAGATGAATCTCTAATTAGACTCTTATGTCTGCTCTTTGGGGGCTACAACAATGGGGGAAAAAAGCTAAATTCCCATGCCAGAAGTTGTTTGATGTTGGCGCAATTATGATTTATGTTTGCCAAGAGTCCTTTGTCTCGCTCTTTCAAGTCATCTTGTGGTTCTGCTTGTCATTCATACTGAAAACCTGATTGACAAAAGGCCTCCTTGTGTTAAATGGGCTGCGAGGAGGGTGTCTGTTATTCATGATGGGGTTGAATCAATAGCCTGCTTCCATTGATTCCCTTTTGCTTTAATGTTATTTGGCCAGCGCCCCTCTGGATGCCAGGAGATGTTTTCTTTTTCCTTTTTCAAGCTCAAATTAAGATGGTCAATTCAATAACGAGGGGTGGTCACATCTTCAAAGCCTGAAAAGATGTAGTCAACACCAGCGCTGTTGACAGACGTCTGGACCGTCTCAATCAACTGAAAGTGAAACACTTTGAAATTTAAAGCACGGGGAAGTCTTTCTTGGGATCTTCCAACAGAGGTAGCTGATCTTGGCATTTGGGACATCTGTAATGATAGGGAAGCCTGTGTTTTGCTTGTGCAACAAAAGGAACACATTAAATATTCCAACTTGTAATTTGTGTGGAGAAAGGATGGGAGAAATGAAGGAGGCTAAATGAGCTTTTCCCTCCGGGCTGCAGACTGTTATAGTCTCTTGAAATCTGGGTCTTTGTTGTCTGTGTGTGCTGTAATTGAAAAGTTCCACCCCGTTTCTCTCTTCCTTCCACACTCCTTTGCTTCACTCTTGCTCTCTCTATCCTAGTTTCCCAGTCTGACTTCCCTTCCACCACCAGCAGTCTCTCCGTTTCTCTTCTCTTTCAGCGTCTTTGCTGCTTCAATCTATTCGAATTCTCTGTCATCCCTCATTTGACTCATTCTCTTGCCCCTCCCCTCTTCCCTCCACGGCCGCCTGCTGAGCTTTAGGACGAATGTAGCTGATTTTGATCATTCACGCCCCAACCATCCGCATCCAGCGGCTGAGAAAAGAACGGAGAAACTCAGAATTGTCCAAGAAAATGATGTGAAAGGCCTTGACATGGCAGTGGTGTTAATATGCCTGAACACAAATGCCTCCAGCCTGGTAACATGTAATGTGCCAAAGCAATCACAAGTCAAGAATGACTTTGTGATTTCCTCCCCCATTAGAAAGTGAAGGGAAAGAGGTTCAACTGCACCTTACATGACATGAAGGCTTTGGCATAAAGCAGGACTGTGTGTCTGTGACTGTCTGCATGTGAAGCTTGGCATCATCTCTGTTGAAATGACATAAAAATGACTAATTTTGCTCAAGAGCTCTGGCATCTCCCAAAGAGTTCTGCATGCTTCTTTCTGTTTCAACTGATAACACGCTGTAGCTTCCCCCCTGACTACAAATGTGTTTTACTGAGTAATTACTTCTTATGCACCTTTTATTGTGAAAGAATGAATTGTATTTGATGAGCACCGTGTAAAACAGATGATGGCCACACGGTGCTGTGTGCCCATTGTTCTTTGAAAGTCTCTTCAAAATGGAAAGGCGATGTAACTTGGCAGGTGGTGAATGTGAAAGTGCAAACAAAATGGAATGGATGATGATGAGGTCTCGGCTTTGCTAATTCCATTTAACCCTGGAGTGAAGACAGCGATTGGAGCGAAACCTCTCTAGTGTTAGTAATTGGACAGGCATTGCAGAAAAGATGTTTGGAAACGAAACAGCAAATGCCCCCACGCTTTCACGTGTGTGAGGGAGCCGAGGCACATTAACAATCGTTTCAGCACATTAAACATGATCTCAATGCTGAGATTTATTAAAATAAATGCATTTAGGTTTGCTTAGCTTTCCTGTACAGCCTTTTGTTTTTTAGTAAATCAGTGAGTGAACAAAATAGTGTGTCAGCTCTGTTATTGCTCTTACTGTGAGTTGGGGGAGTAAACAACAAATAAAAAAAGTGCAGATGGATGTGAAAAAAAATAGTGCTATTTTCCGACGGGTCTGGGGTCCACCTGGTCGAGCGCTCCGCAGCTCTCTTGGTTATTCAGGTCAGGGAGCACACACGTCCGAGGCTTTGTCAAAGCATTGGCTTCTTTGGCCCAGCTGCTATTTTTGCTTCTTCCCTGTACATGCCCTTTCATTCTTGAGTCACACTGGAGCATTGGAGGGCTGACCTAGAATACTGTGAAAGCCTGTCACACAACAGGACACCAACATCTGTGCACAGAAAAGGTAACTAAACAGTGACACCACTAAAACTAGTTTTCTAACCATTAAAGGTCATCATGATAGAAGCACCAATGAATGCACTTGAAGATGATTGGTGCCTTTTAAATGACATTGCACATACATTAAAAAAAATCTACTTTGAGTGCTAGAGTTCAATTTGTTGCTCATGAGGACTCAAAGTGGTGGCACTTTTCATAGACCCTTAATATTATTTTTCAGCACATGTTTCTCCGGTGATGTGGTAAAAAAACTATTATTTTCCCTTTTAAAGGATAATTCAACATACAATTTGGGAATATACTTTTCTGCTTTCTGTACCGAGAATTAAATTAGACAATTAACACCGCTCTCATATCTGTTTGCTAAAATATTAAGTTACAGCTAGTAGAAGGTTAGCTTAGCTTAGCACAAAGACTGTAAACGGGGAAACAGCTAGCCTGGCTCTGTCCAAAGGTAACAAAATTTGCCTATTAGCACCTATAAATCTTACTAATTAACACATTATATTTTGTTTGTTTAAACTGTACAAAAATGTGTTGAAACAACTTGTTAGCTTAGTCTTTTTGCTAAACTAAGCTAATCATCTCCTGGCTTTATTTGTATTTATTTAGGGTACAGATACAGTATGAGAGTTTTGATCTTCTCATCTCAACAAGTTGTGTTTTTATGGGGGGTTATGTGCCAGACTATTTCTTTGCTAGGCAATGTCACTTCCTCTCTTTTTGTCACCTTGAGGTTGTGGCACTTAACCCACGTAAAACTGGTTTAACATGTTTTTTGTAGGGATTAAACAAACAAGACATAACGTGTTAACTAGTGAGCTTTAGAGATGCTAGTTGGTGGATTTAGTGCTGACTGTAGCTCCATGTTTAGCGTACAGACGGAGAGTGGTATCAATCTTCTCATCCAATTCTCAGCAAAAAAGTGAATCTCTCAAATGTCCTATTCCTGTGACATCTTTTTATTATCTCTTTTGTTATTATGTTGGTTTACCTTTTTGTTTGGAGGAATATAAATAATTTATGCAGAGGTAACCTTTTCTAATGTGAGAGCTTTAAATTACTGACAAACTTTTTAGTTCAACTTCACTTACAGGCAAGTTAAAGTTAGAGTTACTGTGCACTGAAAGAAATGAATGCTATAAGAGCACGAGGTTTGGCTGGAAAACGAATAAAACCCCCCAGAACTTCTTACTTTGACATTATGTAAATGAAGGTGTCTCACTGGGACATAGTAACTTTTAGTCACTTTTGTGTTTGCAGAAGTGTTCTTTCTGTTTCTTATACCTCTTTTAATGTGATCATTATTGGGAAGTTGGTTGGTAATTTTGCTGCATTTAAAGAATAATGAAAAGCTCTTAAAAAGCCATTTAATTCTTCCATTCCTCTTTCATTATTTAAATTAAACTTACTTTGGACAGGATGAATTCAAAGTAATTTGCAAGTGAGCTAAGTTTTCTAAAATAATATCTGCATGTTGTTAATAAGAGTATATTTTATGGTGAAAGTTTTGAAAATGTCAGGTTTTGTTGAGGGTACACAAATGGCATATTTTTATTATATTCCTGTAATGCTTTGAAATAGCACCAGATTGAAAGTATAAATTAAAGATCTTTTCTCATTAGAAGTCAAGTAGCATTCACCATGAACTTCGACTCATATTAACGGTGATTGTTGAAAGGCTGAAAGAAATTCAGCACTCGTGAATTTCAGTCTTGCGTTACAAAGAAAAAACAAACCATTCATCTATTTCTTCTCAGGCAGAGATCATTCCTTTTTGACAATGGGGCACTGAAAGGAAGCAGCAGTTGATGATGTTAATCAGTTAACACAAATTCTGCTCTTTTCACTCTCAGCTTCTTGGGCTCCAGCCTCAGTCAAGACAAAAGAATAGGAAAATAGTGCATAATAAGTCTTCTTTAATTGGTACAATCAGGTACAAAGGTATGTCCTTCACCATGTCACTCTTCATTGCAGTTACCTTAAAGGACTGTTTGTTTTTGCTTGTTTTAGCTGATAATTTTACATTTTTTAATGTGTTTTTTCCCTGAGTTCCATCAGCCACTTGTTTCCATTCATTTCCATTCAGGGTAAAAATCAAATCACCTTGCGCTTCTTACTGACCCTTAATTTGTTTTTTTAGCCTAGATATTATGAGGGTCAGGGATGGTTGGCTTAATTATATACTAAATGTCTTCACTTTATTCATACTTTGTATTTTTCAGATTTATATTCTGATTATGTAGACTGAAAGAGAACATACACAGATCAACTATAACATTATGACCACTGACAGGTGAAGTGAAGAACATTGATTATCTCGTTACAATGGCACCTGTCAGTGGGTGGGATATATTAGGCAGCAGGTGAACATTTTGTCCTCGAAGTTGATGTGTTGAAGCAGGAAAAATGGGCAAGCGTAAGGATGTGAGCGACTCATTGATGCGCGTGGGGAGCGAAGGCTGGCCGTGTGGTCCGATCCAACAGAAGAGCTGCTGTAGCTCAAACTGCTGAAAAAGTGAATGCTGGTTCTGATAGAAAGGTGTCAGAACACACAGTGCATTGCAGTTTGTTGTGTATGGGGCTGTGTAGCCGCAGACCGGTCAGGGTGCGCATGCTGACCCCTGTCCACCGCTGAAAGCGCCTACAATGGGCACGTGAGCATCAGAACTGGACCACGGAGCGATGGAAGAAGGTGGCCTGGTCTGATGAATCACGTTTTCTTTTACATCGTGTGGATGGTTGGGTGCGTGTGCGTCGCTTACCTGGGGAAGACATGGCAACAGGATGCACTTTGCTTCCTGCTTTCTTACGGTGCAGACGCTTTGCTGCTTGCTCTCCGCTTTGCTTTCATTCTTTTGGTATCCTTGTTTTTCTTTTCTTCTAAAAGTTATGGACAGTGGATCCGGAACTTGTTACTTATTAATCACCTGGACTTCAATTTATGAAAGATACAGAAGGCTGCCAACATGTTTTTTTTATCACTTGTATTACCTTGCCAGTACTGCACGAGCGTGGCCTACAAACAGCACAAGCCTTTTGCTGTCTCACTGTCTCACTGTACTGAACTACAGTGACTGGAAACCTGGGATTAGCTGAAGCTAGTTAGCAGCAAGATGCCTCCCTTCTCCACGGACGACTTCCACAAACTTCTCCAGAAAATTGCAGTGCTTGAAACTAAGATCCACCGATTAGAAGTGAATGTGGAGGTGAATGGACCGTGTGGGAATGATACCACTTTACCATGGACTCAAAAAAGTGGACAAGAAAATGCTAACACACAGCTAACCAACACCAACAAGACCACTAAGAAACAGGAGGGCCTTTTGTCTGGCAATAAATCAACAAGTAGTAGTCCTCTGTGGCACTCTCTTGGTGCAAAACCAAAGATTAAATCATTTCCCTGGGAAATGGGAGGACGAGTGAGAGCCAGCACCCAGCGCCCTGAGATTTGTGACGCTATTGGCTGGCCTGCACTACCATCCAGGCAGAGTGCCTCATCAACCCCTGTGCTTAGCAGAACACAGCCATGGAAAGCTGCAAAAGGAAGATTGAGCAACAAACCTCTTAAACAACAAAGTCTACAACTTGATAACAGATTTGAACCACTGCTACAGGAGCCCGGATCTCCATCAGATGACCTGCACAACCTCTCATCCTCCCACAGCAGGGTAAGGTCTGAGCGCAATTCTGAAAGCAAAGGGCTAAAGGGAAA
>LKNJ01006427.1:0-21056 GCA_002120245.1 Maccullochella peelii
ATTCTGTTCTTCTATTTTACGTCCAGTACCATTGCAGAAAGCAGTGTGTCATTTATTTAGAGAGGCAGAAAATAAGGCTGTGGTGGATGGTTGAGACTGGAGTATCCCGTCACAGATGAGTACTGTAGTTAACGTTGGAGTTTTATTTTTAAACCCTATCCATGGTTTACATAACCTTAACTAAGCATTTTCATTTTTGTAACCCTAACCCTAAGCAGACTTTGACCACAGTTAATTCAATTCAATTCAGTTTTATTTATGTAGCGCCATATCATAACAAAGTTGCATAACTGCAGCTCAGGAGGGGCAGAGAGCTGAAAAGAAAATATTTCAGTCAAAGTGTCCCCTCTTGCAGCATTTCAAGACTTGAACTTGCCCCCCCCCCTCTTTGCTTTGGCTCTAATAAAACACACAGGAAAAATATTTATTGTAAATTCCGTTTTATCGTTTATTTATTGCCTTTCTACGGCTGAGGCCGGGGCAGAGGGCCAGACAGAGAGCAGGGGTTTAACCACAGGCAGCTTCCATCCGGGTTGCCTAACTTCCACACAGGCTATTTATACTCTGGTGGAGGCAGAGGACGAGCAGAGGAGCTCTGTGGTGATGCAAAGGTCTGCTGAATGGTAGATATGACAGGAGAAACCAAAACATCTCTATGCCTGTCTGTGTCTCTGGGTCCCCCCTCCCACTGTGTGTGTGTATGTAATGTGTTGGCCCTTTGCCCTGGGATTTGGACCCAGATGTGACCGGCTCCTTTATCAATAACCTGATCAATTGGGGAGCCGTTAAACCATCTGTTCTTTGCATTCTGTCTGGGGATGGACCTTGATTTTAGAGCTCTCTTCACGAGAAACGGTTCATAGTTTATCAGACACATTTGGCAAGGGTGTCCTGGGATTTGATTGATTTTTAATAAAGCAAATTCAGTCGCATCAAAGCTGAATGAGGCAACTTTGCTTACACACACCTGGGAATGACATTGACAGTATTTCATTCAACTTCTTTTAAAACTGCAGGAGGAAAAATATGTTTAGGCTAGAGGTTGCCAACCTTTTTGGCTTGTGACCCTTAACCTTAAAGGGGCACACTCATTTTGTATAGCACTCCCATTAAGTTGGGGGACTGCGAGAAACAGATTAACTTAAATAATGGTCAAAGTTGATAGATAGCCTGACTTATAGTCTCTAGTAAGTCAAGTTCCAAAAATGCAGGATACTACATTTCCCACAATGCAACTCAACAGGAGCTTTCATTAGACCCTCCCTGCCTGCTAAAAGAGTGACTATGCTTCAACAAAGTGCTTGTCGGGTGGTTGAACACCACCCCTCTCTATTAAGAGAAGGCTTCCGAGCATAGCCATTGGGCCAACACTTTTGCCTTCAGACATTGTTGAAC
This sequence comes from Maccullochella peelii, assembly GCA_002120245.1. Classification (NCBI taxonomy): domain Eukaryota; kingdom Metazoa; phylum Chordata; class Actinopteri; order Centrarchiformes; family Percichthyidae; genus Maccullochella; species Maccullochella peelii. The sequence continues at coordinate 1,396 of LKNJ01006427.1, forward strand.
GACACATTTTAACATTTTTGTTTTACACATAACCCAGCCTTAATTTCCCTCATCTTTCAGACTCCACACCCCCAGTTTGTAATGTAGGCCAAGGCCAGAGAAGTAAACTCACTTCCGTGTGTGAAATCAGTGGAGTGCCCTTTTAAAACAAAGCAGAGTCTACTGGCTCCAGTTCCATACGTCAATGGTTATGACCAGGTCCAGGGTGATATTTTTTAAGAGACTGTAAAAGGTCTGAAGAGGTAAAACTATCCAGTTTTCCAGTAAAAAAAAGCACAGATTGAAAGTTTGATATACAACATTTTAATTTTGTGTCGGATAAATGTTTTTTTTTCTGTTTTCTTGTGACCTATCAGATTTATCTAGCAACCCCTTGGGGGGTCCATACCCCTAGGTTAGGAACCACTTGTGTTGGCTCATTATGCCTTCATCAGTGTCACTGTGAATGCCGATGGAACGTACATCCATCATTTTGTCCTACTGTAGACGTTAAAACAGGCTAAACTACATAAAATAGTAAATATGGAGTGCAGACCTGTTATAGTCTAAGTGCTATTTGGTTGCCACCCAGTGTTCTGTGATTTGAACTGCTATGCAAACAATTCTTGTAATGTGACATCAGTTAAACAACACACAAACTGTGATCTCTTAAAATGACACTAAAGGGACAAAAGGGAACAGATGTTACACTGATGAGTCTAGCTTTCTTTGGACAGAGTGCTGGCTCACTGCAGTTAGGAAACAGCTCCATCCTAGGGATACACCAATCCTAACTTTTTCTGTCCTGTTACCAATTCTGATATCTCAACTCAGGGTAAGTGCCAATTCAATACCAGTGCTTTTTTCTTTTTCCAAGTTTTTCCAAATTTAAAAGACGTAGCTATACCTCACTGGTAGAGCTCACTGGAATAATTTTTATGTATGCTAACATGAGGCCAGGGATTGCTGTGGCACTAAAAATGGAGTGGCATAAGGTCAGTATGGGCAACTGATCTGGCTATTCAGAACGGTGTATCCCTAGTCATACCCAACATCAGGGCTTGTTAGATCTACTGGGACTCAGGTCTAATTGGTTATTTATTTTTGATATTTGTGCAGATGCAGATGAGTGTGCAGAGGGTTCGGACGACTGCCACATCGACGCCATCTGCCAGAACACACCCAAGTCCTACAACTGCATTTGTAAGCCGGGCTACAAGGGAGATGGCAAGCAGTGCGAGGGTGAGTGGCCTTTCTACTTCATCACACTAATGTTTTACTCACTTCCCTTCGTCTCTGCTTGCTGGCCTTATTAACTCTTAGAACCTAAAATTAATTTTGGCTTATCCAAGCATGTTCAGGACTTGCAGGGATTTAACCATTAAGGCACATGTAAATGCAGATGCAAAGCCCATTACAATTTCAGTTTTTGCTGCAAGATTGAAGTCAAGGATAAATCCACAAACAATAGATTGAGTTCAACAGATTGGTGTTGTGAACTGAGATCTCACACAGCTACTTCTGTCACTTTTCATGAGAACAACTGAATGCAACAGCATGAATGCATTGTACAAAAGACTGTACAAAAATGTGTGCCGTTATTCCATTGGTAAGTTTCATTGCATTGAAACGACAAAGACAACCAAAACACACAGAGTTCTTGGATAAGGGATTGGTGAGGAGTGGGATGCTACCAGCAGGAAGCTATGGCGACAGGCTTTTCACCTTGCCTTCAAGTGTGGCCATTAAGAACATCTTTGCCCTTAGATGTGGACGGACACCATGTGTGAGTTTATAAAAAGCAAACTGAGGCCTTCACAAACCTCCTGAACATCTATTTAAACTAGGTGATATATGCATAAGATGAATGATGATACACCCGATTCTGTTCTTCTATTTTACGTCCAGTACCATTGCAGAAAGCAGTGTGTCATTTATTTAGAGAGGCAGAAAATAAGGTTGTGGTGGATGGTTGAGACTGGAGTATCCTGTCACAGATGAGTACTGTAGTTAATGTTGGAGTTTTATTTTTAAGCCATCTTCATGGTTTACATAACCTTAACTAAGCATTTTCATTTTTGTAACCCTAACCCTAAGCAGACTTTGACAACAGTTAATTCAATTCAATTCAGTTTTATTTATATAGCGCCATATCATAACAAAGTTATCTCAGGGCACTTTTTCATATAGAGCAGGTCTAGACTGACTCTTTATATTTACAGAGACACAACAATTCCCACCATGAGCAAGCACTAGGCGACAGTGGCAAGGAAAAACTCCCTTTTAACAGGCAGAAACCTCGAGCAGAACCAGAACCAGGCTCTGGGTGGGTGGTCATCTGTCTCGACCGGTTGGGTTGAGAGAGAGGAGAGAGAGCGAGAGGGTGAGAGAGCAGGAGGAAAGAGAACATAGAGTAGTAATACAGATGTAAAGTAAAAGTAGTGGTAATGGTATTGATGTTAATATTAATAAAAATAATACTAATAGCAATATTATAATCAGAGAGCCAGAGTTGTCATGGCTTTGGGCCACTAATAAAGTCGGCCAGATGTCTAGATATGAGAGCAGTCAGGTGTAGGAAGGAAGGTGTATAGGAAGGGTTCATGTTACAAGAAAAGACCTGTCCATCATACCCTAGAAAATGGACAAATTAGCCACCACGGAGCTCTTCTACAGCTGCATGCCTGAACACAAATGTGTATTCATTTTTTTTTTCAGTGTGGCAATTAGAGATGTTCAGAGCTGATCCCAAGGATTGTTATTGGGCCGACCTGGGCATATTTTAATGAGTCGTACTGGCTAAAGTAAACCTGATCAAATGCTGATCCTTTCTATACTGAACTCTCCTGTGTTTTGCAATGCTGCTCTCCTTAATGACAGCCAGGCTCTACAGTGCAAGCACTTCAATGAATACAAGTGAAAATTAAGGGTGCAACAATGCAAGTGACTCTCGCTTCTGACACCCTGATTGGCAAAATACACAGATTCACTTGGATGCTAACAAATCTGTGAATCTGTGTAGAAAACATTCAGGTAGCAGCTTCTTACTGAGACAGTGCAGACCATTGTTTTTGCTGGTTAAAATGATAAATAAATATGAGTATCGGATTGGACTCGGTATCAGCAGATACCCGATATGGATCAGGATCAAGGCCAAAAAAACCTGATCAGGACATCCCCAGTACCAACAGTCAGAGTTTCCCCTCAGATAAAATCAAATGTGAGCAGGGAAGTGAAATGTAGTACAAGAGAGACACACTGATGTCAAGTGTGAACTTCAGTCCATCTCAAACACATCAAAACTGAATCTGGATAGCTAGAACTGGGTCTCTGATGTAATGTCCGGTTAGACAGCTGTCTAACCCCCCCACCCCCCACCCCCCACACACGCACGTACAAACACACAAATTCTCCTAATTAATGGGGAGGAAGTGGACTGAGTGAGGGTGTTAGGGTGAGACAGGGGCAGCACCTGGCTGTGCGTTCACACCTCCACTCACTTCTGCCTCAAAGCACACCACAGCTGGTGCTCCGTTGACTGCACAGATATGCTCTCCCTCTCTCACTGTGTTATGCAATGTCCCAGCTCACTCACACATTTATTCAAACACACACACACACACACACACACACACAGTGTAATCCTCTAATCTTTCCCCATGTTCCGTACGCTCCACTGCTCATAACAAGACAGATTGCCTTTAAATAAATGATGCTACAGTCTTTTTGCATTTTTAAACCTTGATGACATTTAAGGATAATTACGGCTTACTACAACTGTGGTATTATTTTTGTAGTTTTGGCCATCTTTCCTATCAGCTATGATAACCTTGTACTTACCAAATTAATTGCTGAGATCTGGGAACATGGCAACATCACTGGCCATGTCCAACTGGCCAAGAAACATGAGCAGTCAGATGACCAGACAGGTTGTAAACAAGCCAATAGCGTAACCAGATTATCTAAACTAAGTTCTAATAAACTGGAATTATGCTTAAAAGCAACATTACAAAGTTCATTTCCCCACATTTTTCCCACTATAAGCAGTTTTGGAGTTGCCAAAACAATCTCACCTCAAGGTCCATATGTAGTTGTTCTGCATAACAAATGGTCTTCATCAATGTATGGAGTTTGCAGAGGTGTCATGGAAATGTAAATGTTTAAATTTCCAGTTCTTCCAAGCACCCTTAAAGACTTCTCATCCATGTTTTGGAGTATTTGTTTTAATGACGGGTTGTAATTAGACAGCTATTTCCCAGAATGCATGTAAACAGTCCCCAGAGAACTTGGCCGAACTTGTTCTTTTCCAGCTGTGGGTTTTACATGTATATGGAGAGTGCATAACATTTCTACATTCACCTTTTACCGCAGAAATAGAATTAGCTCTCTGACTGATGCTTTCTGCTCTCAAACTTTGTTGTTGCTGCATTGGGGGAATTTATCCTTTTAATCCAGGAATAACTGACACTTTCCCTGTTTGCTCAGCTGCATGTGCTCAAATACACACACAAATTAAGATAGGGCTGTGGTATGAAATGCGTGCTACCAGCACTCTATAGGGTTTATCTCCATTGTAATTGTATGCACTTTTACTGTATAGTACATAGAATGAGAAAAAAAATACCTATAATTACCTGATCACTCCCTCCAACTAACGCATGAGACTTTTTAAATTCATGGCTCTAAACCAGATTTTTATATACTAACTACTAACTAATTAATAAATAAATAAACTGAATTAATTCTGAGCTGAAACAAAGGTTCCATCTTTCAGTATATAGAGACGAAGTGAAACCAAAACTTACAGGTTCTGTTCCAGAAGTAAGAAAACCTCATTCAAAACTCCATTGACATTTGTAATAAAGCAAATAACTAGAAAATCCAGACTTGGAACATAACCTTACTCAACAGTATGTTGTGCGGTTCACTCCTTATGTCTAGATATTGTTGTTTATTCAGTATTTCTGTTTTTAGCGGCCTAGCAATCACTGCGGCTTTGCTGTTATTGTCTGTAATAACAGCAGGACAAAGAGGACTGAACGGTGTCGAAGCTTTTAGACAGCAGAAATTACACCTAAAAAGTTGTTAAAATGACTTTAGAAAAGTGGGCTGTCTCCTAATCGGGACTTTCAGAGTCGACTCAAAGTCGGCACCTCAAACTGATGCATGGAGAATGTGAGAAATACTTCCATCACAGTTGGTTTTGTGATTAGGTCATTTTTAATCTCTATAAACAGATATCTGCATACGAGTGCAGAATCTGCAGGCAAGGGACAAGATTTTTGTTTCAGAAGCATTCTGGTTTCTGTTTGTAGTCCGAGTTGTATTGACCAGTCATGTTTGAGGGGGCTTTGGTTACATGCAGGTAAACAGTCTGTGCGGAGAGCAAAAGAGGCAGAACGCATTGGCCGAAATGCATTCTCAGAATCCATCGGCTATCGTCTGACGGCGATTTAGCTTTTTTATCAATCTCAGAACCCTATAGATTAGCTTTTTATGAGCTTTTTTAAAATTGATCTGCTTTCAAATTGTCATCAGACAATAGCCGATTGATTCCGAGATTGCTATTCGGACTGTAAACAATGACTGCCGCATGGAAGACGAAGTCTTGGCCCGGATATCCATTATGCGTTATCTGGATAACCGCTGGCTACATGGGAAGCCCCGAAACATTGGCCATTGCTCTGGGAATGGGTCATATTAAGACTCAGTTTGTAAAGTTTACAGCCTGCCACGCTGTTGATCTCCCCATAAGCTCTCTGTCTTTTGTTTTTTTTCCTACCATCTGCGTAGGCTGGTATCTCCGGCTGATGCCATTTTTGGTTGAAGTGATCCTTTAGATGATTATTGATTGTGTAATTATGCAGCTCTGTTGTCTTTTCTGTTTTCCATATAGTATGCAATTTATTACACCGGACAGACACACACACACACACACACACACACACACACACACACACACACACACAGTCTGAATGAGGAGTCCTGAATAACAACAGCTCCCCTGTCCTCTGAGAGGAGACAGCAGAATGTTTGTGCGTTTCAGGAATATGATCTTCCTCCCATAAAGCTGCTGTCTGAGCAGACCTGTCCTGCCAGCCACTTTTTATTATATCACTTCACCCAGACCAGCATTTGAATCAGTGTGTGGGTGTGTGTTTTTTTGTAAGTGTGTATGTCTGAGTGTGTGTGGGAGCTGTACTCTACTTTGATGGAGCTTTAAGTTTTATTACATCACCATTCTACATCCAGCATTTGGCTACTTCTGTGTGTATGTACGTTTGTGTGTGTGTGCCAATCATGCTTCACAACACACTCTCCTCCCTTTGCCTACTGACTGTACGCTGAGATCTATGCAACTCTCCAACGAGGCAACGGCTCATGACAGGAACATCAAATGAAGACAGATGGTGGATGGGAGTTGACCCCTAACCCTGGTGATTAGATATGGGTGCTGTAATTGGCTGGCTGTGTTTTCCATCAAGAGGCATTACGGGCCACTTTGCCGGCCAGTGCCATTAGCGGCTCTGCTATTCCTGGAAGCACCTGGAAGCAGCAGAGCGCCTGTGCTCACAATCATCATGAATGCATTGGCTCAGAAATGTATGATCTATCCACACTGTTATCTCTCATGTGTCATCTTATCAGCCTTTTCTGTCCAGAGCACCTGCATTTAGCTCCAGATGCAGGGACGAATGACCAGGAAACCGAAGGACAGGGGCGGCACAGGTCACTTCAGGTGGACGGCCTGGAGGAAGGGCAGAACCAGAGCTGGAAACCTCAGGAGGACAGGCAGGAGGGCGGCGCCATGGAAGGAGCCCCTCTGGAGGACGACCAGGAGGGCAGCGATGAAGATGGAGCTCAGGAGGCCAGCGACGAAGACGGCGCTCAGGAGGCTGGCGGCGAGGCTGCAGGTCCGGAAAGGGACTTAGGCAGCGGGGAGGCCCTTGAAGGCTGGAGAGCTGAAGGAACCAGGGAAACAGGCAGCTGCTGCGGGACAGGAACTGGAGACCCAGGCGGAGGCTGCTGCAGCTCAGCAGGTGCAAGAGATGACTGCTACCACTCAGCAGGCGCGGCAACTGGAGATGGGGACTGCAGCTTAGCAGACACAGGAAGAGACTGCTGATGCTCCGCAGACACAGACACTGGAGGTGGCAGCTCCAACGCGGCAGGCACAGGAAGTTGCAGCTGTAGCTCAGCAGGCTCGGGAGGTGACTGCGGCAGCTCAGCAGGCTCGGGAGAAGACTGTTGCAGTTCAGCAGGGACTGGAGAAGACTGCTGCAGCTCAGCAGGGACCAGAGAAGACTGCAGCTGGACAGAGGCTGGAACTGGAGACAGAAGACTGCGGCTGGGTAGAACCAGGAGACTTAGCAGGCACAGGGGATTGCTGCAGCCCAGCAGGAACGGGAGAAAATTGCTGCGGCCCAGCAGGAACGGGAGAAGATTGCTGTGGTCCAGCAGGAACGGATGGAGGCTGAAACTCGGGAACTGGTGGTAGTTGCAGCTCCACCACAGGAGACTGCTGCAGCACGGGAACTGGTGGTAGTTGCAGCTCCACCACAGGAGACTGCTGCAGCACAGAAACTGGTGGTAGCTGCAGCTCGTGGACCGGTTCAGGTGTTGGCCAGACCGCCGACTTAGATCTCGGAACAGGTGCCAGGCCGCCGACTGGGATCTCGGAGCAGGTGTTGGCCGGGCCGCCGACTGAAAACCAGGAGCAGGTACATAAACAGAAACTGATGGTAGCTGCAGCTCAGGGATCGGTTCAGGTGTCGGCCAGACCGCCGACTTAGATCTCGGAGCAGGTGTTGGCCGGGCCTCCGACTGAAAACCAGGAGCAGGTACATGGACAGAAACTGGTGGTAGCTGCAGCTCAGGGACCGGTTCAGGCGTCAGCCAGACCGCCGACTGGGATCTCGGAGAAGGTGTCGGCCGGGTAGCCGACTGGGAACCTGGAGCAGGTGTCAACTGGACTGCCGACTGGGAACCAGGAGTAAGTATCGACCGGGCCGCCAACTAGGCAAAGAACTGGAATAGCATGATGCCGGACTCCGGCTGGGAATCCGAACCTGGGGTCGGCTGGACCACCAGCTTGAGAGCTGGTCTTGGCCGGGTCTCCCACTGGTCAAAGTACTGCTCCACATCACTGAGCGGCGAAAGCCCTCATACGAATCCCGCCAGTCATCAGGATGGCTCCCTGACCAGTCTGTGTAGGGCTCGTACACCTCAAAGCAGGTAGGCATCGGGGTAGCCCACCCATCCCACCAACTGTCCGTTGGGTCCATGTATGGTCGGTCCATTCTGTCACATGGCATGGTTGGGAGAAGACCCAAATGCAGACAGTAGTGGAGGCTCAAAGCAGTTACAAAGGTTTATTCAAATGGTTACTTGATGCAGGTAGGCAGGCAAACAAGAAGGTAAGTCCACGTACAAGAAATCACAGAAACACTAGAAATACGGGAAATCACAGGAACACTAGAAATACAAGGGCACAATGCACAAAGAGCACAGAACACACATCTAAACACAGGACAATGGGCCAACAAAGAACAAAGGACAGAGACTGGTATAAATAAAGACGAGACTAACGAGGGAAATCAGGGGCAGGTGTATGATGGGGAACAGGTGAAGACAATCAAGGATAGAGACAGGAGGGCAGGAACACACTACAAACAAGAGAGAAGACTTCAAAATAAAACAGGAAACCAAACAAAGACTACAGATCATGACACAAGAGTGTTTAATATCTAGACCTCTCTGTGTGGTTTGCCACTATGTGCTGGCAGAAAGACCCGCAGCAATTTGTGCAAAATCCGAACTCCCACTGAATCACTACAGTGGTAAAATGAATGCAAGCCTACTTAACTGTGCAGCTGTAACCATCTGCACTGGCAAATACTCAATATTAAAAGACTTGGATCAGGATCAGGAGCTAAAACACTTGATTGGGACACATTAGAAATTGACCTTGTGTCCAGTTCTTGAAAACTTTGATATTTCATAATTAAAACACTCAATGTTCTTCCAGATATTTCCCAGGAAAATTCTGTACTTCAGAGTAAGTAATGCAGATTAATGTTTTCAGTTTGTTTTGACTCTGGGAAGTACAGTGCAGAAACACTGCAGCAATGAGAGCTGAGCACTAAAGAAGATCCCAAAGAAAGCAACGATGTAAAGTGGTTCGACTTTTTAACATACAGACCAATAGCTACAGTAAATGTGGTGGCTCAGGCCAAAAACCAGATGTACCTTTGTCAAGATCGAAATCAGTCTAAATAGCAATAGAATCTTGTGACTTTCCTTTCCTTTTTCTACAGAAAACAACCAGAAAATGGATTGTTTTGATGATCACATTATTAACGTGCAGTGTAGAGGTTCCAGAGGGATGTGGCCTCTGTGGCTCCACATTGAGAAAACTCTGGCTCACTCTTGTGCTTTTGTAACGGCTGGGATTCGAGCCCCGGTGACCAAGGGAGACGACCTGTGCTCTCAGCCTCTGCTACACTTCAGCACTACAAATTAGCAGCTCGCAGGCGGCAGCATTGTTCTGCCAGAAGCCGGCCGTCCAGTAGTTCAGCAGGATCACATCCCAGCCACAGCGAGTGTCACCCAGACCGGTGACCATTGGTGTTTTCCTTTTTATCTCCTAACGTCTGAGTGCTCCCTTCAGGACTGTGTCCTCGGAGGAGTCATTTTCTCAAGTGAATGTGCTTTTCTGAAAGCTGCTCACCACTGAAATCTGATCAGGCATTTATGACCGCTGCCCTCTCTGTAGACTTTTCCACAAGCTGATACTGCCGACTCGTTATGGAAAAATGTGAACTTTTTGTCCCTGTGCTGTCAAATGAAGAGTATGTGGGAGGAGCTGTGTATCAGTCAGGCTTGCTTTACTGAACATGTGCTTGTGTGTGTGTGTGTGTGTGTGTGTGTGTGTGTGTGCAGAACAGTGCCTGAGTTGTCTCCCTGTTTATAGAGAGATGTAGCGAAACTGTAACCGGCTGTTGAGTTAAGAGTTATGAGACTTTGCTGTGTTTTCAGAGTTCAGGACAGAAAAACTCTGTGAGCTGTTTAATGATGGCATTCCTGCTGCAAAAATCAATCTTAACAACAATATAAAATGTTTTTAAATCTTTAAATCTCAACCAAAATGCAGTTTCACTTAATATTTTCCTTATTTTGCCTTATTTCAACATGGCTTGTGTGCTAGGATTCATTTTGGAAGTACTGAAGGTAAACTTCAGCTGAGGATATTCTTTTTAGAAACTGATATAGCATCAAGTAGATAACATTTTGAGATTTTAGTTACAGGTTCAGTGGCCTGTTAACAAGGCTATTTTTTACAGTGTATGGTGGTCCAGAGGGATGAGTGAACTGACTGGTTGCCACAGAGCTATCAGAGACCTGCAAAACACCCTTGTGTTTACTCAGCATTTCTCACTCACAGGCTAATTGATTGGTTTTCTTCAGCGCTGCCCAATGCATGGAACAGAAGCCTCTTCTACCTCTCATTATGTGTTTTAACACCAGCCTCACACACTAGTGTCTGCCATCTCCATTCTCTCTCCCTCACAAACACATTTGTGTGTGCATTTGTGTCTCAGTTGAAGTCCAACATTTGATCTCTGTGCCAGAGCAACTAATTGAGTATGAGACAGGTGAAGGAAAATCTCACATTGTACATACAACACTGTAATATTGTTACAATTGTCAATTGTGGTTTTTTTTGTATTGATATGGATAACAAGCCAAACATAGTCAATGTGACAACCACGATGGCGTTAATAGAAGAAACTTTTTCACAGGAAACTGTGCAGGATGGTAACTGTGTGTTCAGACATAATGCAAACCAAATTTTAGAGACTGCATACAAAGTCAGACCCGATTAGATGCAAATTCGCTGGGTGACGTGAATTGACGTGAAGAAGCATCTGCATCTTGAAAATGTTTCAACTTGAGCAAACAATTTGCACGTATCTTAATATGCTTCATAAAGGTACAGAGACAAGGGGGAGAAGCAGAGAAACTGGAGGAAAATAACAGAAAGAACTGACTTCAGTCAGAGGCTAACCTGAACAAAAGCACACAGGCAGGCACACCCCCGCACACACAGTCAGTGTGTCCATTGCGAGCTCTCTTAAAACTAACATATGTGGTACATTGGTTGTTTGGGGCATATAAACACAAATGGTGTAGCATTCAAATTTGTGCAAATGATGCAAGGCTAAAATTTGCTTCGCTTCCTGTCTGAACACACCTTAACACTGATGCTCCACACAAGAACGGGCACATTAAGTTAAAGAGGAGACTTCAAGTTAAGCCAGACTTTGAAGCCTTATCAGATGCCAAAATTCTGTCTGGAATGTGTGCCTGCATCGATTGGCCAATGCAGCAGTGCATTGTCAGATGATTAATCATTGTGATAAACGTTGTGCCAATGTAGTGGTCAATGTGTATTTTGATGCAGTGTTAATGTCAGTCTGAACATGGCCTTAGAGGAAACAACAATCAATCAATCAAATCAATCAAAATGTATTTATACAGGCCCTTTCAAACAAATCAAATGCAATTCAAATGCAAGTGCTTTACAAGCGACTGACAAAACATAGGATGTTAAAAATGGACTTAGAGACTAATGCACACCAAAACAACCAAAAAAAGTATAAAAAAATACAAACAATAAAAATAGCCTAAAAAATAAAATCATGAAAAACTACACAAAATAAATATATAATAATAAAACAGTAAAATAGTAAAATGTTAAAATAAAATAGAATGAAATAAATAGTAATAATCAACAATAAAATGTTGATTAAATAGAAATAGAATAAAATAAATAATAATGATGATAATAAGTAAAATAAGCATAAGTAATAAAACCATAAATTATATAACACTACATAAAAGCCAGGTTAAATAGGTGGGTTTTTAGTTTACATTTAAAAATATCAATATTTTCAGCTCCTCTCAGATCCTCTCTCTAAGGATCAAGAACAGCAATGTCGACTAATATTAAGGCTGCACTCTGTTCATCTGGAGAAGTCAGAGAAGGAGTGATGCACTGTCACTATGTCCTTTGTCACTGATCAAGCAACTTATGGTTCATGCAATACGTGCACTTCATGTACCAGTGAGCTAATTAAGAACAAAGTACCTTTCATGCCTTTTTTTGTTTTCAAGAATGGAACATATTGTGAAAGACAGCATGACAGCTTCAGACTGGATTCTACTCGCAGCTCCTCCCTTACTCTGTGCTACAGTGACGAACACCTGACCTGCTTTACAGAGATGGAGAGAGAGGGAGAAAGGACATCTCATAGGAAGAATGGATGGCGAGGGAGAAGACACAGGTGGGAGGGCGAGAGGGAGAAGTGGCAGACAATTACTAGGCCATTGTCTGCCTGGCATCTGCACCTCCGTCATCAGTCAGCCGCTCTCCTCACTGGCTAGCTACACACACACACACACACACACACACACACAAATGCAACCCACCCAACACAGATTCTGTCTGTGCACCTCCCTCCCTCTCCCGTCTCTCTGTCTGCTTCTTCCATGCTCAGTCTCAGTGGAGCAGGTCAGATTCATTGAGGCTCAGGCTTTATATAGATACAGTGACCTCATGCCAGCATCTCCAAGCTGCAGTCTTTGACTGATGATGTCTGGCGCTGCAGGGTGGAAATGTCACTTAGGAAAAGCTCACAGAGAGGAAAGAAATCCCCTGCAGCTTGGTACTAACTTAAGATTTCACTGCACAGCTGAGATCTTAGTGTGTGTTGGATGTGCTACAGAAACATCCATAAAGACTGTGACTTTATATCATAACACACACATAAACACTCTGACTATCTATCACATACACACACATAAACTATCTGACTCCATATGTGAGAGATTAAAAACTGAAAAAAATCCATAAAAATGAGTGTCCTTGACTTGATAACCAAGCGGTTGCTCTGTGGCTTCTCCTTAACGCACTCTTAGTCTGGGTAATGGAATGTGACATGCTATAGTTTAAAAAAATTAAAATATTTAGATTGTTTTTACCTGTCATCCAACCTCATGAATAAGCACACATGGTTGTTATTTTGGGACATGACTGAGTGGAAATGGTTTCTGAATTCTGTTACAACTCCTTTAACCGACATTCAGACACAAATTTGAGACTTCTTGTTTTAATGTGGCTGTCAATCAGATGTCAGTAACATTCATCCACCATATAATATGGTGACTAGTTCTGATGCAGATGTGTTGAGAAGTCACACTACATGCTTGCTGGGCTATATCTGCAATTTGGGTCCATCACAAAGAGAAATTGCCTGAAGGTTTTGCTTACTTTTAAAGCTGCATTCATTGGTTTTGGCCACAAGTGGGAAATAGAACTGACTTTTAATCACAGCAAAAGCACAGGTGCAACTAATCGCAAGCCTGACATCAACAGACCAATTCACAAATGCAAAAAGATGATGATGATTTCAATAAGTGGGGGAACATGCCCCCCTGTCCCTAGTGGATGTTACGCCCAAGGCTCCACTTGCACAGCTTGCACAATACCAGAGCCCTGGAAAAAGAACATCTTAATGGAATGCAGCCATTGTTAATGTCATTAATTACACCTGTGCTTTTCCTCCTATATGTCATAATGTCTGCTGTGAAAAAGACCCATTATCACCTAATAAAATGAGCTAATGTGTCAGCAAACAAATGCATGTAACATTGGAACTTTCAGCAGACACAGAGCAACATTAAATGTAAGTCAAATATTTACTCTCCTTTTAGCTCTGGTTTGGTCTTTTTTATGCAAGCTTGCTATGGCGCCTGAAGTTGGCCTCCGATTCGCAGCTTCTGATTTGGCAGTTAAGGGGAAAGTTAAGGGAAACTTAATTTACGGTGCGGAGCGACCGATCCTCCGCACTTTCACAACCTCTTACTATTGTGAAAGTGCGTTAGACATTTTAGGTAAAGCCTAAGCGATTTCATTGCTTCTTTTCACATCTGGACCACATTGGACCAGGTCCAGATCAAAAACCACTATACCTAGACTTAGTCAAATCTGGACTTGATTATCCCAGAGAGGCTAAAAATTCTTTGAAACACAGTTCCAGATTTGTAAAACTTAATTCCATTTGGTCGCCCAACACTGTAAATTCAGTTTCCTTTAACTTTCCCCTTAACTGCCGAATTGAAAGTTAAACGTCTACTGTAGCAAGCTTACGGCACTGAAGTTGGCTTCCGATTTGCAGCTGTCTTCACTAGCTAGTCACTAACTTTGCTAGTTGCTAGAGCAACATTGAATATAAGTCAAATATTTACTCTTAATCTAAGCTCTGGTTTGATTTCTACCAAGTTTAGGTAAGCTAGGCTTGCTAGATGTTTGGTCTTCCCCAGCTAGTTACTATTATTGTGTGTGGTTTGTTGCTGGGCAGGTAGCGTACAGTGGGTTTATCAGTCCTTTTTTGCTGAAAACAGCTGCCTGGAAGCAGGGTTGATAGAAATGGTGGGTCTGAACCATACAGTAACTGTGCTATAAAACCAAAACTATGACATAGATAACAAAGGCTAAGGAGCTCTGTGAAGCTGCAGTGGGGTTTGTGAACCCTGTCACATTACATGTAGTCATGTGATTTAATGATAAAATGAAAATATAATTTAGTGGGGCTTTAAAGGAGCAATGCAGGGATTGGCTGATTGTCCTGCTCCTGTCCTCCTAGCCCTGCTGTTCTGTTTCACACTTGTTTACTGTTGTTTGATCCATAGTCATTTGCATGATGCTTTCCTCATCAAAGTGCAGAAGTTTTACATAATTTACTGGAAACTAATTTGGTGTCATTTTACAGTATGTAGGACAAATGTGCGGGCAAACACATAATGGCTGCAGAGATTTAAAAACAAGTAGCCCCCATCCACCCACCTTAGAAATAAATTGTGTGCAAGCAAGTTGGGCTTGAATGTTCTTATCTGCTGAACATTAGTAAATATAATTGTACAATCTTCCAGATATTGTAAATGTGTAGTTTCCTTCCCTACTATTTTCCCGTCTGCCTTACCACATAACATCATCACCATCATGTTTTCACCCATTTCTGTCATGAAAATAGTGTTAATGGCATTGAAAGTATTCATTTAGCTCACAGAAACCTACAGACACCCTGCATGAAATAAAAGCAGCACCCCCTCCTGTCCCTTTCTCCTTTACTCCCCCTGCCCTTCAGTATGTCTGTCCAGTAAGGGGGCACGGGGCCATCAGTGAAGGCGCCTAATTCACTTGATGAGACGTGGAGCATAAACACTTCCCCGGCAACTAGAAAAGGTGCGCATGTGAGCGGAAGCAGCAGCCAGTCCGCAGCTGTCAGATGTCAACAGCAGCTCAGGGGCAGGAAGTGGCACTGTTTGGGGCCAAGTAGACCCTCCCCATGATCTCTCTGTCACACACAGTCCTACACACACTTCAAACCCTCTCTCAGAATCAGAATCAGAATCAGAAGTCCTTTAATAGTCTCACAGTGGAGAAATTTACATTGTTGCAGCAGAAAGTGAACGTAATAAAATAAAATAACATGGTAAGAGCACACATAATAAAAATCACACATCCATGGTCAATGAAATTAGTGCAAGAGAAGTAGCAGCCAGTAATAACAATATTATACTATAAAAGTGTATAAAGTGTATATATAAATATATTGCACATAGTTGTTTGTATTGCATTGCTCTCCCGTCCTTTCCATCACCTCAACATACACCATCATCCAACCAGTTTCTTTTCACATGACAAGCAGAAACTCTATAATCCTGGAATTGAATTGGTTGAATTGCATGTACCGTATGTGCTTGAGCTTAAAATGAGGGTTTTTTCTTGTATCTTTTTGTGCCTATTGATTGACTTACCTATTGATTATCAATGATTGTTGAGCATTAAAAGTAAATCTCACAATCAGAATCAGGGGTCTTTGAGGAAAAGATTGTCGGAAATTGTGCGCCCTTTGAACGTCACGTCTCTCCCCTCTTTGTTGTAGGCATTTCACCCCGTCTTTGAGTGTAGTCGTTCAGAACAGCTATAAACACTTTTCACACATCCTAAAAACTAGTTTGGTTTGAGCATACCCTGCCCTTAAGACCATATTGTGTAATGCACAGAGCACAGAGACTCAGAAGTGACAGGAAGTGACAGAGGCTTCAGCGTTGTTAGCAACATTAAGAATCAGTCAGGTGAAAATTAAGTGGAAGTCTGTTGGCCACGATTGCAAAGAATGTATTATATGAAAATAGCTAGAACACTTTATCGTGTTCTAACCCTTTGATGCAACTGGTGTTATAGTGCCACAGCCAAAACCCATAATAGCTTTACTTGTGAATTCTTGGCAAGCATTTGCCTTTGATTTTCAGTTTCCGCAAATAGATGTGCTCCCTACTGGTCAGGTGTGTTTTGATACTCACATACAGTGTATCTGTATGGATTTGTCCATTAAAGGGGCACTCCGCCACCCATTTTACGCATAGAATAAATGTCAGTTTACTTGGTTGCATTATGGGAAATTTAGGATGCAGTGTTTTTGGAGCTTGACTCATACTAGGGACTTGGGAAGAGTCAGAATATCTCAGCCTCCTCTGCTTTGATTTTGACAAATCTTTTTTAAATCTATCTCTCACAAGTCCTCCAGCCATATAAAAGTGCAATACTAAAACCACACATCATACTAAAGGAGTGTGTAGTAAAGTCTCGTTCCTCTTACTGTCTTCAGCAAACACAATTTTACATTAGTTATTTTTATCCACTCTGGAGACTGATTTTTAAATGCTCTGGTTTTGCAAAAAATCCCAGTTTAGAGTGAAAAGAAGACCAAAACAAAGAGAACAAGACGTGTTTTCAAATGTAGCCAACTGTGATTGTAGTCTCAGTTTGTCTGGTTGAAGTGATTCAGGCACCAATGAATCCCCTGCTGCTTTTCATTCACCCTCAGCTCTCTCCCCCCTCATGCTCCTGTAGTTCTAGTCTTTACCTTCTCCCTTCATCTCTGACAGATGAAAAGCAGAGTGCCACATCGTGCTGAAGCACGGCATCTGAGCTGGCAGCACAGCAAAGTGTCCAAACAACCCTTCCCCAAACAGTCGCCCATTCCAGCTCACCCTAATTGGTTGCAAATGCCTTTTAGGATGAGCCAGGGATGGCTGCAAGGAGTTTGTATACACAAGGCTCATGCTCTTTAATTCCACCATGATTGTCATTTGTTATGTTTTTCATACCTTTAAGATGATATCTGACTGTTCTTATACACTTTATACTTTTAGGTCAGTTTTATGAACCTTTTGAAGGAGGCTGTGGTCGCTGTTTCATATTACAGTATTCAATGCGGAGTTGAATACTGTAACAAGAGTTGTTATTAATCTTCTCATCTAACACTTAATCTTCTCATCTAACACTTGATGTGAGTATTCCTTTAAACCCCAACCATGGTGCAGTGGTCCCCACAGAGAGAGGGTTCCTTTGTCAGAAATCAGACAGACAGAATTAAAATGCACTGATGTGTGTTGGCCTGCGTAATTGGCTTCTGGTAAACATGTCTGTGGCGTTTTATGGTGCAGAATGTGGCATTGATTTGGCTTTTGCCATGGTTTCTAACCAAGTGAAACCTCTCAGATGAGGATCTTTTCATGTTTATGTCCGCCTGCTTTTGGACTCTTCAAAGAGATGATATTCGAGCCAAAATCACAGTGTAAATCATCTGAATTTGAAGTGTTTTGTGGATAGAAGGTCTCTGTGAATAGTATGGTAAGTATTGTGTGAGGGTATTCAAGTGTAAATCCTCATGTCTGTATTGCACATGCACATATACAGTATGTATGTATGTATGCATGTATATGTATATGCTCAGTGTCCGGGTCTGGGTTGTGTCCACATGCAGGATGTGGAGGCTGAGAGCCATGTCTGTGTGTGTGTCGCCCATCACTGGTGTGTGCCAGCGTGTCATTCCTGCTTGGAGCCATTAGCCTCCACCCACTGATCAAACCTGGCAACTTGAGTCACTGACAGTTTTCCAAGACTTCCTGAGAAACTCTGCGACCCAAACAAACAAAGCCTGGACTCATATGTCAGGCCGATATTAGTTCAAGTTTCATCTAACCATCTGCTTTAGTCACACCAGTGGTGCCACACACTGTCACACCAACCATGTGTCCTACTAATGATGTTTAGGTTCATGTTTTATTTATTTTGCCACATACATTTAGAAGAAACCATGATTGCTGCCTGGAGAATGTTCATTGGCAATGTTTTTTCCAATAAAAGAAGTTCTACGTTGCATACCGCAGAAGTTGTAGAAAGATGGTTGGGGTTGTTGGTAGGCATACAAAGCGCAGGAATTTGCATCCAGTTTCCTGCATGCGGTTAGGTGTAGGCTGCTAAAACACTTTTGTTAAGGTGAGGGAGAGATTTAGTTAAATATTAAAAAAGTAAACATGTCCTGTGTTGTGCTTCATTTCAGTGTTGACTCTTTCAGTATCTACTCTGCCTAAAAATAACCATTAAAACATTAATCATGCTTTAGTTGCTATGAGATGATGTTGTTGGAAAACAAATAAAATCCATTATTACTTACTTAATGTGAATAAAAATGGTCAGTCGGGTGGCATCTTTTTTTGCTGTTGCAAATTAGTGGTATACAAATTTTGACTTTCTTGGTTTAGTAAACAGGCAATTTTTAGCCACACTAGTACCATGGCTCTAGGGTCAGCAATGCCAGTTGGTCTCTCTGTCTGTTGGTCCACCATTTTGGTCCAGACTGAAATATCTACTTTTAAACTATTGAATGGATTGCTGTAAAATTGGTTCCCATCTGTTTCCCAGAGGATGACGTGTAATGACTTTGATCAGCTGTACTTTGCATTTAGTGTAGTGGTTCTCAACGGGGGAGGTACCGCCCCCCAGGGGATGTTCAGGGAATGTCGGAGGGCGCTGGAAGCAAAATTTTTGAAAGGGGGGTGGTGAGGTGTTCTTGGGGGCGTTTGAGTTTACACCAAAGATTCACGACAAGAGGAGTTGAAACTTGCAACTACTTCCAAAAGAATGTGGTCTGCAACATTCTGAAACCTGCCAGTTTACACCACTGCGACCAGACGAGACAGTGTATCATTTCTATAGCAACGACTCTTTACTTCAGCTGTGTCAGCTTTCTGTAACGCAGCTGCATGCTGCCTTCATGGAAACCGGACGTCAGAGAATCATCTATAAAATTTCACCAACATGCCGTTTACTGGGTCAACAAAATTGACACTCTATTCCTTGGTGTTCCCTGTGGGGGAAATGAAGAGTTTCTTCCTCTTGAAAGGATTCATTTGTACACCGTGAACACCGTGTTATCGCTGTGGTTACATATTTACAAGAGGGATATTCCGCTGTCGGACATCCCGTGAAAGCAACTTAGAGTCCAGCATCCAGACACACACTAAAACACTATTCAGTTCACGTGGCTTTATTGGCATGACTGCACACAAGACAACGTTGCCAAAGCATATTAATACAAACTATATAATCATCATAAACATTTTTTAAACAATATTAAAATCAGACACCTGCCACCTGACAAGCTGAGTCACAGCAACGCCATTAGCCATCTTGATTCCAGCTGAGACGGCGGAGTTTACCGCTGCAACTTTTATCTGCAGCCTTCTTTTGTCTAGTCGTGAACTTT
>LKNJ01006428.1:0-27382 GCA_002120245.1 Maccullochella peelii
TACACACTGTACTACCGACGAACGCAGTACTGCAGTACTACACACTACAGATGAAGGCAGTACTACACACTGTACTACAGACGAACGCAGTACTACAGTACTACACACTGCATGCTGCGTTTATAGAAGTATGCAGTATGAAACTGTCGGATCGGTGTATTTCACAGCGTGCTAGGTTTAGCCGGTTTCTGGGGATGGAAAGCAGAAGTAAACAACAGCACGACTAAAGGCAAACTGCCGCCAGCGCTTTGCATTGTGGGACACAGTAGGCGAGGTACACTGGTCCGATGCATACTGCAGGCTACATTTTGGCCAAATCGGTATGTACTGCTGGTGTAGTAGGCGGTTTCCAATACAAGGAGCAGGGTCAGTTCACAACAGGAAGTGAACTTTGGTCTGACTGCACCCAATCAGAACAGCCGCGCTGCAGATCAGCTCTCCTATTGGATACGACTCGTTTCAGTAGTTTCAACAAAACAATCCTTTTTTCAGTTTTCAGTTCAGGGAATAGAAACGTGCTTCTCATTCAACCAGCAGAGCAGCAAAGAACCTCAGCAACATCACAGAAAGGCTAACGTCAGACCAGGAAGTGACACATAAACAAGACTAAGGGCACAAACACGCTTCGAGCTATGCAAGATCCGTTTCATGCAACGCCAGCACGAGCCACAGACTGCAGCCAGGGGGCGCTCCATGAGCGCTACTGTTTGGGTTCACTGCCACTCAAAACAAGCACAGCTGTCGTAATCAAGCGTAAATACTGTGGTCATGGAAACGCTCTGATTGGCTCAATGTCGCCCCCCTGAGGACTGACGTTTGTTGGTTTGTCACCTCCACCGGGCTGGGCGTTAGTGCCGGCTGGGCCAGGTGTCGTCCTCTGCGTTCAGGTAGTTGGAGCGAGTTTGTGCCCTGAGGAGGAGGAGAAGAAGAAGAAGACGACGCGTGGATCCTCGATGCTGCTGAATTCAAAGAGCACTGAGGTTCATAATGAACCAGTCAGCTGACTGCAGGCGGGTTCCTGCCTCTGAGCAGTAGAGTCGGGCTGATGATGATGATGATGATGATGATGGCGTTCCTTCACAGACTGTCATGAATAAATGCCCATCTATCTCTCTTTGTAGACTTGCCTAACGATTTCTCACCTCTACTCCCCTGAATGCCAGTGTGATCTGTCACAAACATGAAGGTAGTAAAAAGCCCCCATCATGCATTGCTGTACTGTGGTCCCCATGGTAACATGACTGTGGTTCCCTTGGTAACTGTAAACTGCCACCTGGTTTTGGACCAGCCAACACCCCCCACCCCCCCATGAGGAACAGCTGAGGATTCTGGGAGATGGAGTGTCAGAAGCAGACAGGAGAGCATGGAGCGGCTGATTAATAATCACAGGAGGATCATGGGAAGGCAGCGTCACACTACATGGCTGCTAGCGTCACAGTTAGTCGTTAGCTTAGCATAAGCACCATTCTGCATCCCAACTCTGAGCTGGGACAGAAGCTGAGGAGGTGCAAGGTCAGGCTTCGACACAGACTTGGTCAGATCTGGGCTGATCTTATCTGGTCTGATTTGGGCTGAGGTCAAGATGCAGAGAATTACGGGGTGGGTGGAGCTTATGCAGGTGAGTTCTGTCAGACTGAAAGTTTACAGGAGTGAGGTCCCTTTAGTTTGACAGGTAACACCGCGCAGGTGTGTTTGACAGGTTTCAGTCCATTGAATCAAAGTCGGATGTTTATTATCGCTGCTCATCATCAGCTGTTAGACTGATGTCCTTCCTTCCAGGTAGCTTCCACACCTGCCAATACTGTTGATGATGAAGGAAACACGTTCTCCCTAAGCCTCATCGACTAACTGAATACAGCTTTTATTGATTATCAGGAAACAGGACCTGTTGGTTTGATCAATGGACGATGTGAGAACAGCTTGTCTGCAAGAAAGCTAACAACTGACAGGCTGCAGGTCAGATCACGATGTTACCTGAGGGGGGACGTTACCTGGACGAGACAAATGAGTGTAACACTGAAACATGTCAAACTCACAGGTGTGGTCCCTGAACAGGTGAGGGGGTGTCTGAGCTTTAGTTTGGAGGGTTTGTCCTTGGTTCTGGTTTTGGGCTGAGTTGAAGAGTTCATCATACCTCCCCCACCCCCCACCCCACCCCCACACACACACACACACACACCCCGGGCTGCAGCCTGGGACTGACTGACTGACCCAGACCTATTCAGACTGAGCTTAGACCCCCGCATACACAATCTATCCCCCCCACCCCCCACACACAACAGTTTGAATGTGACTCATTAAATTGTGTTTAACCCCCCCACCCCCCCACCCCCCGAATGTTGCGCCTGCCTCCTCATGCTGTTCTCTGTCGACCCTGTTTAGGAGGACTCCAAGGCCCAGAGCCCTAACGGACAGGAGGAACGCACCAAGAGGTAAACACACCTGTCTGTCTGATCACCTGTCTGTCTGATCACCTGTCTGTCTGATCACCTGTCTGTCTGATCCACACTGTGGTTTTTATTCAATAAATAAGTGTTAAAAGACTGATTGGATAATATTCCTGTTTTAAGAATAAACACAAGCCCTTAAATCTGTGGCTTCAGATCCGTGGTGTCAGTCAACACTTCTGATAGACTGTGGGATTGTGGGAAATGGTGTTTGTTAAAGGTTGCTAAAAACTGAATGATTAAATAAACAGCAGCGCTGAATACTACGCAGTGCTGATGAGTCTGAATACTGTCACTAGCACTATGATGTCGTGTTTTTACTCCGGGACCAGAACCCACAAGGTCTGGTTTCATGTCGTCTTTCAGTATCGATGTTTGTATGGTGTGACAGGTCTTTCTTCTTTCTGTGTGTCCTGCACAAACAAACAACCAGAGTTCAGTATCTAAATGGTGGATTTATATGTTTGGGTTTAATAAGTTCAGAAGCGACAGACGTGTGTAAACAAACTATGATGAACCTGCTGCGTGATAATAAACTGCGTCTGACTGGAACTGCCTGTCTGTCTCCATCAGTCGTCTTGTGATCAATAGAGATACCTGATGACTGTTACAGCCACCCCCTCGCTCGTTAGACACCAGGTCCTCAGTTCACCTCCACAGTGAGACAGAAACAACCTCCGTCTGCTCCACCTTTGTTACACCTGTGAAGAAGACGACTCAGTCGTCATGATTAAACATCAGAAAGATGATCAATCATTCATTAATCGAGCTCATATTGAAACAGTTCAGGCTCAAATGTAAAGATCATTAACGGGGAAATATTCATCATAGATTATTGAAATGAACTTTATAAAAAGTCTTTTCTTCTTCACAGGTGTAATGAAGGTGGAGCAGACTGAGGTTGTTGTTTCTGTCTCACTGAGGAGGTGAACTGAGGTTATCAAACAGAACAGTTTTATGGGTCTGATCAGCACCTCCTGAGTCAGGCCCACCAGACCAGAGACCTGTTCTGTGGGCTGGCCTTCAGTCTGTAGGTTCATGAACGACCATCGTGCAGCTCGAGGAGGCCTGTGAGTTCACGTGTCACTCTGCAGTTTGAGTGGAGGCGAGCCTCTGTGTCAGGCTGTGCTCTGATTGGCTGCTGTGTGTGCGACAGGAAGAGGCGCAGCCGTGACAGGAAGCGCAGCATGAGTCGAGACAGGAAGAGGAGCCGGAGTCGAGAGCGCAAACGCAGTCGCAGCAGAGACAAACGAAGAAGTCGCAGCAGAGAGCGCCGTGGCAGCAGAGACCGGGGGGGGCGCTACAGAGACCACCACAAGCAGTGAGTTACTCCACAACGGTTTACTTCCTGTCTACACAGGAAGTGAGGCCGTGAGCCAACTGTAAGCTAACTTTGCTCCAAAGGTGGTGTTTTTAATCTCACGATGATGTCAGGTCACATGACCTCCTCGTTAATAATAATAATAATAATAATAATAATAATAATAATAATATTTAATGAGGTTGAGTTTGTATTAACTGGGGAAATAAAGGTCTGTCTCTAATATAAACAAAGACCTGGTTTTCTCTGAGACTGAGGTAAATATTTCAACGTCCAGAACAGTAGAGACTCGAGTACAAACCTCTGGCTGTCTGTGTTCCAGCCGTCGGCGGTCGAAGAGTAAAAGTCCCGTCAAGAAGGAGAAGAGTCCAATCAGGTGGGACAGTTTCTGACTAAATGTTGATGTACGATGGCAAAACATGCAGAAGTTTGAGGCTGAGTGTGTGTGTGTGTGTGTGTGTGTGTGTGTGCGTGCGCACAGGCAGCCGATTGAGAACTTGACTCCAGAGGAGCGAGACGCCCGGACGGTGTTCTGTATGCAGCTGGCAGCCAGGATACGACCTCGAGACCTGGAGGACTTCTTCTCTGCTGTAGGGAAGGTAAGCTTACCACAATATGTCCACATGTTGGTGACCCTGATACCAAACAGGACAGCAGGAGTCGGTCCTGGTCCACCCTGATACCAAACAGGATTGCAGGAGTCGGTCCTGGTCCACCCTGACACCAAACAGGACCGCAGGAGTCGGTCCTGGTCCACCCTGACATGTGAGATCTGAGAGTCCGTGTTGGCTTGTGTTGTCACTGCAGTGCTGTTTGACAGATGACTTCATGTACTCAGATGTTGGAGTGTCCTTGAATCCACCACAGCACAGATGGTTGAAAACAGATGCTTTAATCTAAAAGATGTCTGTGATTCAGGAGGACTCTGACACCATCAGGGTGAAGTGTGTGGTGTTGGCGGTGTTCGATGCTGTTGGTGGTTGCCGTGGTAACGGCTGCTGTGGTCCCTCTGCAGGTTCGGGATGTGAGGATGATCTCTGACAGGAACTCCCGCAGGTCAAAGGGCATCGCCTACATCGAGTTTGTGGAGGCCAATTCAGTTCCTCTGGCCATTGGGCTGACGGGGCAAAGGCTGCTGGGAGTTCCCATTATTGTACAGGCCTCACAGGTACACACACACACACACACACACTCACTCAGAAATACTTAGATGCTGGTTAAATGGTTGCCACGGGTCTGGAAAGTACTTGAAAGTGCTTGGATTAAAAAACAAATCAAGGCATTATAAGTGCTTGGAGCAGAGCTCTTGGCAGCCGACAGACCGTCTCACCCAGGCACTGTGACGTTCTTGTCCCTTCACCCACAAATTCAAAATAATGTGGATACTTGATGTGGATACACAACGTAAAGGCCGTCCTGTCTGCCATCTCGCTGAGCTGCATGCGCACTCACAACCGTAGGACCGGATGCCTCCAACTAGCATGCAGCTTCGTCCGCCAAGAAGCAGGAAGGAAACAGAAATGGGATTTTGGTTTTTTTCTGTGGCATCAAAAGGAGCAGGGAAATATGGTTGAATTTTAACAGTAAAGGATTGCTTATTTTAAAAGGTAACTAAATAACAACACAGTAATCTGAGCACTCTAACGCGTTACTCAGCGTGCTTGCTATGTCTTGACCATAGAAATATAATTCTATGGTGTCGCTGATGTTGACCCGCCGAGTAAGAACGAGCGCCGACAGGTGAGCGAGGACCTGGTCACGGCTGAACTACTCAGGTTAAAATGACCTGTGTGTAGTTTACGAGTGCCTGATGAAGAACACACATATGTGAGAAGAGTGAAAACACGAAGGAGCGGCAGGGACGGGATAACGGACACAGATAAGATGGTTTATAGCTAATTGTGCTGCGTTCTGTTGGTTATTGGTTGATTTACTTTGTGCGTTATATTCAGTGTATTTGTCTCTGCGTCGAGGCTGGCATCTAATGAAGGAAACCAGCCTTTGTACCGTTCTGTGCTGGGTTAGACTGGCACACGTGTGAATTATTGGCCTTTCATTTTGAAATCATTCGTCCTTGAAAAGTCTTTGAAATGTATCATTACAAAAGAGTGGCAACCCTGGAGCAGTTCTCCTTCTTCAGGCCAGAGTTAATCTTAATCACAGTGTGTGTGTGTGTGTGTGTGTGTGTGTGTGTGTGTGTGTGTGTGTGTGTGTGTGTATGTGTGTGCGCGCAGGCAGAGAAGAACCGAGCAGCAGCAGCAGCAGCAGCAGCCAACAACCTGCAGAAAGGAACATCAGGACCGATGAGGCTTTATGTCGGCTCTCTGCACTTCAACATCACAGAGGAGATGCTGAGAGGAATCTTTGAGCCGTTTGGACGGGTCAGACTCACACACACACACACACACACACACACACACACTCTCACACACACTCACACACACACACACACACACACTCACTCTCACACACTCACTCTCACACACACACACACACACACACACACACTCATACATACACACACTCTCACACACACACACTCACACTCACTCTCACACACACACACACACTCACACAATCACACTCACACATTATTATTATTATTATATTATGACTCAGTTCATCACTTCAATGTTGCAGCTGGTGACGGTGGAGCTCATGTTAATGACTTTATATATATATATATGTATATAATCAATAAAGTTTTATCTTTACATCATGATGCATGTGTAGATAATATTTAGTGTTACTGATCTGTAGTTGTCAGACAGGTTGCAGTCAGTAAAAGGTAGAGTGTGTGTCATCTCACAGATCGAGAGCATCCAGCTGATGATGGACAGTGAGACCGGGCGCTCGAAAGGCTACGGCTTCATCACTGTGAGTTCTTCATCTTCATCAGTGTCGTGGTTCATGATTCCAGTGTGACGTCTCGTTCACTTCACTGAGATAGAAAACAGACTGCAGCTCAGTATCGATCAATCGATCTGTCGATGGACTAATAGTTTCAGCGTGAGTCACGGTCACTGATCGACTGCAGATCAATCGGTCGGTGATCGACTGCAGATCAATCAGTCGGTCGTGAGGTTTGGTTTTCCTACAGATTCAGGAGATCTTTAAACCGTCCTGTGAGTCTGTGAAGAGTAACCTCAGAGTCGCAATCTGCAGCGTTCCCTCTACCAGCAGCTCCTCTTTGACCACAGAGGATCCACTAACTCTGCCCCCCCNCCCCCAAGAACAGAGTCCTACTGAACTCTGTTCAGAAAAGAATGAAAAGAATCATTAGCTGCATTAGCTGATATAGAGCATCAGGACAGAGACAGATACAGAGCATCAGGACAGAGACGGATACAGAGCATCAGGACAGAGACGGATACAGAGCATCAGGACAGAGACAGATACAGAGCATCAGGACACAGACAGATACAGAGCATCAGGACAGATATAGATACAGAGCATCAGGACAGATATAGATACAGAGCATCAGGACACAGACAGATACAGAGCATCAGGACAGATACAGAGCATCAGGACAGATACAGAGCATCAGGACAGATACAGAGCATCAGGACAGAGACAGATACAGAGCATCAGGACAGAGACAGATACAGAGCATCAGGACAGATACAGAGCATCAGGACAGAGACAGATATAGAGCATCAGGACAGATATAGAGCATCAGGACAGAGACAGATATAGAGCATCAGGACAGATACAGAGCATCAGG
This sequence comes from Maccullochella peelii, assembly GCA_002120245.1. Lineage (NCBI taxonomy): Eukaryota > Metazoa > Chordata > Actinopteri > Centrarchiformes > Percichthyidae > Maccullochella > Maccullochella peelii. The sequence continues at coordinate 7,493 of LKNJ01006428.1, forward strand.
ACAGAGACAGATATAGAGCATCATGACAGATACAGAGCATCAGGACAGAGACAGATATAGAGCATCATGACAGATATAGAGCATCATGACAGATACAGATCATCATGACAGAGACAGATATAGATCATCATGACAGATACAGAGCATCAGGACAGAGACAGATACAGAGCATCAGGACAGATATAGAGCATCAGGACACAGACAGATATAGAGCATCAGGACACAGACAGATATAGAGCATCAGGACAGATACAGAGCATCAGGACAGAGATAGATACAGAGCATCAGGACAGAGACAGATACAGAGCATCAGGACAGAGACAGAGCATCAGGACAGAGACAGAGCATCAGGATATAGATACAGAGCATCAGGATATAGATACAGAGCATCAGGACAGAGACAGAGCATCAGGACAGAGACAGAGCATCAGGACAGAGACAGAGCAGCAGGACAGAGACAGAGCAGCAGGACAGAGACAGCAGTAGGACAGATACAGAGACAGAGCAGTAGGACAGATACAGAGACAGAGCAGCAGGACAGAGACAGCAGTAGGACAGATACAGAGACAGAGCAGCAGGACAGATACAGAGACAGAGCATCAGGACAGAGACGGATACAGAGCATCAGGACAGATTTGAATAAACGAGCCAGAAGCACTTTAACACTGATCAGCTCTGTAAACTACTGCTGTCTCAGGTTCCATCACAGATGTCTCTCTGACCTGTCTGTCTCTCTGACCTGTCTGTCAGTTTGCAGATGCAGAGTGTGCTAAGAAAGCTCTGGAGCAGCTGAACGGCTTTGAGCTGGCAGGTCGACCCATGAAGGTGGGTCATGTGACAGAGCGGACCGACACCTCCACGGCTTCGTCTTTCCTCGACAGCGACGAGCTCGAACGCACCGGCATTGACCTCGGGACCACCGGACGACTGCAGCTGATGGCCCGACTCGCTGAGGGTGAGGCAGCGCTTTGTCCTGCAGACATCCACCTGCAACATCCACCTGTAGACATCCACCTGCAGACATCCACCTGCAGAATCCACCTGTAACATCGTGTGTGTGTGTGTGTGTGTGTGTGTGTGAGAGCAGGTACAGGTCTACAGATCCCTCCTGCAGCTCAGCAGGCTCTGCAGATGAGTGGAGCGATCGCTATAGGAGCCATGGCTGCTGTGTCAGGTACACACACACAGTGTCGTTGTGTCTGTAGCTAGCGTAAAGCTAACGTCAGTTACCTACAGACGCTTCTGCCTGAACTCCGTTACTTTCCTCGTGTTGTTTCTGTGAATAAAGTTTTGATGCTGCAGCTGTTCTGTTTGATGAACTGATCCAGGATCAGAAACCACTGATCAGATCTGACTGTAGATCAATCACACTGATGTTGGACAGCCTGAGGCAGGTTCACACTCACTCTGCATTATGTTTCACAGGTTTACCAACAGCAAAACAATGTTTTTAATCTGTTAATGTAGGAATCCTGTACATTGTAATGTAACTCTAAATGTGTGTGTTTCAGCTGCCATGAATCCAGCTCTCAACATGAACATGAACTCTGCTACTCTGAATCTTCCCTCTCAGCCGCTCGCCACACACTGCTTCCAACTGTCCAACATGTTCAACCCCAGCAGGTACACTGTCTCCTCACCTGTGTGTCTCCTCACCTGTGTGTCTCCTCACCTGTGTGTCTCCTCACCTGTCTATCTGACTCACTCCTGTTTATCTGAGCTGGTTTATGTGATGTGTAGATGTAGACACCTGGTGTTACCTGCTCCATCCAGCAGCTCAGAGATGATTGCAGCTCTGATGTTATATACATTTATTAAATGACGTGTTCTATTATCAGGTCTGGATTCAGAGATAATTGCGGGTAACAGATCAGTGTGTGTTACCGAGTTACAGGTTACACTGATTCCACTCACTTTGGGCTATCAGAAATAATCAATAAAATAACAGAAGTGAACTGGAATTAAATTCAGCTCGGGGCACCACGATAGCTCATGAATGAATTCAGTCTCGGTTCTGGAGGTTGCCACTAAGTTCTGGACCCGTGTACAGTGACCGTAATACTTCTTACACACATGGGGGGGGGGGGGTTTCATTAGTTCAACCTAAAACAAAGGATCTTGGTCTCCAGCCTGCGTTTGTGTTGGCGTCTCTGTTTCAGTGAGGAGGCTTCTGGTTGGGAGATGGATATCCAGCATGATGTCATAGAGGAGTGTAACAAACATGGAGGACTCGTTCACATCTACGTCGACAAGAGCTCTGCTGAGGTACACATGACCTCTGACCTCACTGAGAGACCGCTGACCTCACTGCTAGTCCTCTGACCTCACTGAGAGACCGCTGACCTCACTGCTAGTCCTCTGACCTTACTGAGAGACCGCTGACCTCACTGAGAGACCGCTGACCTCACTGCTAGTCCTCTGACCTCACTGAGAGACCGCTGACCTCACAGTGTGTGTGTCTGTAATGTTGTAACTTGTAAAGTGTGCAGAGACTCTTCAGGTTTCATGACTGACAGTTTGACCTCTGACCTCTGCTTGTTTACAGGGAAATGTCTACGTGAAGTGTCCGTCCATCCCTGCTGCCATGGCCGCCGTCAACGCTCTACACGGAAGATACTTTGGTGGTAAGACTTCCTGTCATGTAACACCTGTGCTCTGTGCTGTGGACCAATCAGAGAGCAGCTCTGATGTCTCACCTGTTGTTTCAGGTAAGATGATCACGGCGGCGTACGTCCCCCTGCCCACGTACCACAGCCTGTTCCCAGAGTCCGCCACCGCCACACAGCCGCTGGCCCCGCCCCCGCGGCGGTGACTCACCAATAACACTGCCCTCTGATTGGACAATGGACATTAGAGCCCACCCCTCTTTTATATCCTTCTCTCCTATTGGTTGAAACAGACGAGTCAGTTTCATTTCAGTTCATCAGGTGTGAGAACGCCGACGAGGGATGCTGTTTGTTTTTTCCTTCCAGTTTACTTCCTGTTTCCTGTTGTTAATTATTGTTAGCATTTATGGGCGTGGCCTCCACCCAGCCCCGCCCATTTAAGTCTCATCCAATGATTGAGCTCTGTGAGCTGTGAGAAGCTGACTGAAGATGAAGTCAGCTGATTGGTTGATTTGAAGCCATTTGGTATTTAACTGTTTTCTAATCAAGAATTTGATTTTGTAAAATCTTTGATTAAATTTTATTTTCATGTCACTGAAAATGTCTGTGTCTTCTTCTGCTGACAGGAAGTGATTCTGATTGGCTGGCAGGTGAGGATGAACTGTGAGTAACGGGACTCCTGTGAGCACCGAGCTGCAGATCGTAGAGCTAGGGTTATCTGTGTAACCACCACCAAAGTAGCCTGTCGGTGAGAAGAATGTGTTTGTTTAAAATCTGGACGTCCACATCGACTTGCAGTCAAACAGACGAGTTCTAATCATGTGAGTGCGTTTATTTCTACAGCGTCACAAAGTGCTTCAAATAACTAAAGTAAGGCAGCAGACACAAAATACAGACGGAAGAGTAAAAAACAGAAGTTTCATGTCAGCAAGTCGTAACTGCGACTGTGAAACAGATTTTTCTGAAAGGTTCGACTTAGCAAACAAACATGGCCGCCTCACATCGGTCAGTGTGATTAAACTGAACAAGTGGTTAACCTGATCGGACGCTGCAGCTGATTGATTGGACGCTGATCGCACTGATCTGATTCTTTATCACAGCATCACTACAGTTTTATACTGAAGTGGACAAACAGAACCGAGTTTTAGATTTGGTTTGTTTTCTGCGTCTCCGTCTGGTTAAAAACTGGATCTGTGTCGACTGATGAACAAAAGAACCAGAACTTTCTTCACTCAGAGAGATTTTTCTCCTCGTGATCTGTGATTTAATCTGCGTCATGAATAATAATATATTCTGGCAGAATCTGATGTCTTTAACAAATAAAAACATTTTAATTAGCAGTGAAGTCCACTTACTGTTGGACTGATCTGAGTTCAGTATAAATACAGAATAAACATTCAGAAGCTCTTCTGAATGTTTCTATATGTGTGTTTATATCGGATATATTGCTGTTGCTTTTCTTTTTGATTGACATTTAGTGTTTTATTGAAATTAATTCTGTAGCTATAAATAAAACAGTAATTTATGTTTGAACTTAATTATTGAATTTTTACAATAATTTACATTTGATACAAACAATCCTTTCAGGGTTTGTGTGCTAATGAACGTGAAGGTTTGTGATGTGTTTGAGGTTTGGAACAGCTGCAGTGCATTATGGGTAGTTTACATGGATTTATCAGGGGATTAATCCAGATTACAACCTCACTGGACATCACTGAAAACATCTTTATATGATCTGTAGACTGATTGCATGATCAGCTGTTTGAACCTGATAATCAATAATCAGAAATAACTGATCAGCTCTGAGATCAGCTGCTGTGTGTCGCTCTCTAGTGGTGCAACAGATAAACAACGTCCTGTGTACATATAGTTTATATAGATACACACACACACACACACACACACACACACACACACAGTGTCCAGTTTCACACACACACACACACACACACACACACACACACAGTGTCCAGTTTATTAGGAACACCAAGGTCAAACCGTCCTCTAATTAATAATATATAATAAAATAATAATAAATCTAATGTTCAGTTTGTGTTGATTCCCCTGTAGGATCGCTGTGGGGGATGGATTGTGTTTCACTGACAGGTGTTGCAGTTATTGATCCTACCCTCATTGATATAAATGGGGTGGACAAAATAATAGAAACGCCTTAATTTGGAGAACAAAACGACAGCGTCTGAACCCAAAGTTTATTTTATTTACAATCAAACAACAAAGAGCAACAGAAGGAGAGGAGAGACGAACATGTGACAAAGTTTAGAGTAAAAACACAAGTTACTTATTTGTCACCTGCCTGGTTAACGAGCAGGTAACCACCTGCAGGTGTTCTGATCAAAGGTCAGGCTCGTTCAGGTGGATCACAGTGATGGTGATGTCATCGCGGTACCTCCTGGCCAGCTCTGCTGGCAGGCTCAGCATCTTGGCCAGACGGTTTGGTGCCACGGCTCCGTACCCATCATCCCCCAGGGCGTGCCGGAGCAGGTGGGTGCCAGCATTCTGGTCCTCCAGCACCGACAGAACCCGCCCCCTCCTCTCCAGCAGGAGGCGCTGCAGGCCACCCAGCGTCATGCCCACGCTGGGAATTATGGGTCTCTGCTGCTGAAGGCCTGTACAGCAACAAACCATTTGCACTGTTTACACTTGAACTGACAGTTAAGCTGCTTTCAGTGAACTGAACTTCCTGCAGGGCCTAAAATCTAAAATGCTTTGAACCCTTACACGTCAATGATCTCTGTCACTGTAACTGAGCCTCAGCTGCTTTCAGTGCTTACAACCTAAACTGGAACGGCCATACAGTTCTTAGTTCTCTTACCTGTCAGTTGTTCCCCCACCAGCTCAACGACCGCCTGTCGGTGCATCAGCTCCCAGAGTCCGTCAGTCGCCAGGACCAGGAACTTGTCAGTGGGTCTGATGCGGTGTCGGGTGACCTCCGGCTGGGCGGTCAGGTATGGCGGGGTCAGGTAGTGCGGTGGCGGCGGTGTCCGGACCGCCTCGCTCACCCCAGACAGGACGTCCGGTCGTGTTTCGTAGACTCGACTCAGCATCTCTGCGCTCCATTTAAAGTGGATGTTGCCAAACGCCCTAAAGGGCAGCAGCAGACCCAGCAGGCGGTCGTGGCGGACCACCGTCCTCCACTCCGACGGCGGGTGTTCTCCCAGAATCCTTTGCAACTCGTCTGGGTTCTGTGCGTTGTGGTCGTTCGTGAGGCTGACCGCTGACCAGTGCCCATCCGGCTCCTGGACGCCCAGTACGGCCCGGCTGTCACCCAGGTTGGCCACGTGCAGGACTCCGTTGGACACATGGGCAACGCAGGCCGTGCAGCCGGACATCGCCACCCGGAGGGGAGAGGACGGAGACAACACCTCCCCAGGCAGAGACACCCATCTGTGGACAGAGAGAGGATTCACCTGGTGACTAAAGCTGAAAGCAGCCAATGAAAACTCAGAGAAAACAGTGGATCCAGCAGCAGCATCGAGCCAAGTTACAGTCTTTGTGTTTGTCTGAATGCACCTTTATTGTCCACAATGGACACACTTCTTCTGTGGTGGCACTACGCATTGGCACTGGATGTAAATCGAACACAAAATCATTCAAAATGAACATAATTTGTAGGATGTGAGATCCTGTGAGAGTGAGTGAGATCTGTAGACATTTTCCACTGCAGCAGTGGTTTTATCAATCATTAGCAATTCGGGCAATTGAAGTAAACAAAAGAATCAGGTTAGCAAGATAGCATGCTAGCATCAGAGCACTTTTGTTTGTTTGTGTGACCACATGAATCACATTCATGCAACTCACCGTACGTTTTCTTTTGAGTGAACGTCTTCTGGCTTCTCGGCGGAGAGCGATTTAAAAAAAACTTTGCAACGGTGAACAATGTTTCTAATTCTTTGTTGTGCATTGCTAAATATTCTCTGTATGAATTGAAATGTATAGATAGTATATTTTTGCATGTAGGTGGGCGTATTCATGTGTAGGCCCTGCAGTACCCCCCCCACCCCTGAAATATAGGGCTACTCAAAAGTGTAATCTGACCACTGGGTGGATCCTTTGTCTCTGGTTCTTCTTTTGTTTCCTCTGTTCTCCCCAGGTTTGAGGTCTAGTTCCTGAACCTAAACGTGGTCTCTGATCAGGAGATTTTCCTGTAGTGGAGAAGGTCTACTCATGTTTTGAGTAATTCATTATCTTCAGCTGAACTTCAGAAGGAGGACTGTGGGTTTTGTCCTCCATCTCTTACAGTTTAGTCGTGTTATGAAGAGATCACTTCAGAGCCAGTATGAACAGGTGATTATACTCTTTACATGGACACATGGACATGCCCGTGTTTTATTCAGACAGACGTTAAAAACCCAAACCTGTCCTTTAGCTTTGTGTAAATTAAACACACATGAATCTGTAACTTGGTTTGATAGAAATGGTCACAGTGAGTCAAACAGAAGCTGTGTGACTGCAGAATGAGGACCTGGGTGAGGACATGGACAGGTGGACCTGGGCCTCCACAGAAAGGTCGTAGTCAAGGCGACGGAAAGCGTTGACCATCGCTGATGTCACCCTACCGCCATCCTGCAGCCAATGAGAGAGGAGACAGATAATGACATCACAACACGTGAAAGCTTTAAAGCTGCATTCACTTCCTGTCAGAGGAACTGAAGGATCAGGACTCAAGGCGTCCAACTTCCTGATATTTTTACTCTAATGAATCTAAAAAATGGTGATCAATGAGCGTCAAGACCGCTCCAAAAAGACACATTTTGAAAATTACATTTCAATATCTAGCAGCCTAAATATCAGATTCTCCTCCTTAATCTTAATAAATTCTGACTCCTTTCTGTCTGAAAGCAGCTGAAGGAACTTTTTTCTACTGAAGAAATAGTTCGAGAGACGTTGCTGTTGAACTAAACTCCATTCACCTCCATTGTGTTGAGGTAGAGGCAGAGACCGATATCTCAAAACCTGGACACATCAAATCAAAACTATCTTCCTGGAGAGAGACGGAGACCGACGGAGGTCTGACGGTCCGTCTGCTCTCACCTGGCACCACAGATCAGCCAATAGCAGCCGGACAGGTCAGTACCTGCTTCCACCACCAGATGTCAGGCTTCACACAGATTTGATGGTCAGATTTTCTGAACACTTTTATTTACTTTAGAAATCTTCACAGGTCCACCTGGATCCTAGTAGCTAAGACCTGACCCAGGACCTGAGTCAGGCCGGGTCCAAATTCTATTCACTCTAATCTAATCTGCTGGGGTCTCTTTGGGATCGGGTCTCTTTTTTAAAATTAATTCATGCCAGATTCAGGCAGGTTTTCCATTGGTCCATTTTTGGGTCCATAATTTTGGACCAGTAAAGACCTCTATTCTGGTATATTGGTTTGATTCTCCGACATGTCTGGACACCTGGTTACCTCCTCCTCCTCCTCCTCTTTGTCCTCCTCCTCTTCGTCCTCCAGCCTCTCCTGCCAGTAGTTTCGGAGGCTGTGGAAGGAGATTGCTCCTCCATCGGGGCAGCTGTGGTCTTGAGGGTATTTGTGCCACTCCAGCAGCGGCGGTACTGCCCGCTCCTCCTCCACCGCCCGTTCAAGCTCCGCTAGGGTCCTCAGCGGCAGTGTTGCCACGGCGATGTAGTAAAAGAGTCTCTGGCTGACGGTGTGAGCGCACACCGACCCCGCGTGGCCATCAAACACACCAAACAGCACACCGCCGCGGCCTGGCAGGCAGGTGGCGCTGCTCCGACGGTCCTCGCCGGGGTGGTTGGATGGCAACATGTTGCTATGGAAACCCAGGACACCATGGGAGGCGGGGCCTCTGGGAAGGGTGTGGCTGTATTCGTTGGCCTGGCAACAGAAGACAGACAGATTGATAGTTTGACAGGTTGATTGACTGACACCTCAAATGACGGAGATTTCTCACCTTTAAGATGCGATTGATCTGAACTGAGCTCATCTGTCCTGCCTCCTGCTCTGCCCTGTACTTCCTGCTCCCGCTGGTTGCTGGGTAATGGAGTCTGGGGAGCTCAGGGGGAGGGGGAGGGGAAGGGGAGGAAAGGGAGCGACGGCACTGGAGGAGCTCAGACCTGCAGTGTCCACTGAAGGTTCCTGTTCTTCCCAGCATGGCCACTCACCGAGAGATCCAACAAGAGAACCAACAGAAGAACCAGCAGAAGGAGAACAAGACTGAGAACCAGCTGGACGACCAACCGAGTGAAACCTGGAGGAGAATCAGAAGAAGCATCAGCAGTGAATCAGCAGAGCTGCACGTCTCATGGCTGGTATCCACAGCATAGTGTTGAGAATTAACTGTACTGATGGTGGCCTTACATCTGTGTCTCTTTGCGCCCATACCTGAACCCTAATAGTCAGAAAAGATCAGGAGCAAAGGCTCTGCAGAGGTAAGATCCACATCTTGAAATCCCTGGAGCCAAAAATGCTGTGTTCAGGAGCAGCCTGCAGTATTCTGGAGCCACTATGTCGAGTCAGTTAGACCGGTCTACTCAGGAATAAACTGGTCTACAGGGTTCAAATGGAAACTGAAATCTGGACACCAGTAATCCTGATGAACAACTGTTTGATTCAGTTTTAATAGATATACTCAGGAGTCCCTGGAAGTGGATTATCTTGGTGAATTGTTTGAATGGATCGAGCAGAAGAACCAACAGACCAGAACCAGAAGGAACATCAGCAGGAGAACCAGCACAGTATTTACTGCGCCGGTCTGTTGTCACAGATCTGCTCTGAGCTGACGGAGTCGTCTCCACCTGCTGCTGCTGATCTTATACCAGTCAAACAGCTGCTGGACTCACCTGGATGTGTGTGTTGCCTGTAAATGACCCGTTTCTGTTTACTGACTTGAGTAGAAACACTCGGCACACAAAGGGTTTCGTCTTGGCCAAGGTGGAGAAGTTATCTTACTGAAGATTACAGAAGCTGGAACTCACTGTTCAGCTGAAGGTGTTTGGTTCTTGTTTGCTGAAGCAGATCGGTTCTTTTCACAGAGGTCACGACCTCTTCACGCAGCTGGACAGGTGTGCTGTTGAAGGCTGTTGGTATATTCTCTCAGCCGTCGTCTTTGTTTGTGTCTGAGGCCTTGTAGCTCGCTGTGACCTTTGACAGCGTTCACATCTCACTCAGTAATCAGTAATCCATAAACCTCCCGCTGCTCGCTGTGAAGCCCCGCCCTCCTCGCTGTGACTGGTTTCATTGTTTGTGAAAAAGTGCATTTTTTCCATTGAGCACTAACAGACTCTGCTTTTGAAACATGTTAAGAAAATGAAGTTTTCTGTTTAGGCGCTGGGTGAAGTCGAAGTGAGATTGCTGAAAGGAGTTGAAATGTTCTGAACAGACTTTCGCGAACCAGAGATTCTTGTCCTCTTGCTTGTATTTTTGGATGAAACTAGAGGCCGGCACAAGTTGGTGTGGTTAGTTACCCATGTCAGTCTGGGCTGTATCAGGATGAGACTTTCACACTGACACTAAATCTTTCTCACCACAACTTTGACATTTTAAAGCTGAATTTGTAGCACTGAATTAGTTTGCATTGAAATTATGGTTCTGAATTTTTTGCCTCTGAATTCTCTTAAAATTTTCTCATTTTCACTTTTATTTTTCAATCTTTACATTCAGAGTTGCTGAAATTCAGATCCCGAAATTCAGATCCCAAAATTCAGATTAAACATCCAGGATACCAAGGATAAGCAATCAATTCTCTCTCATATTCAGCCAATCACGTTACGCTCCACTGGTCATGTGATGCTTGAAATTAGAGGAAGGCGGAAACGTTAGCTCATAAAGTAATTTGCAAACGGAAAGCTAGTTAGCATCACAGAGCCAATGGTCCAAATAAAATATAGAAGCATTACAGATAGAAACGTTAATCTAAATACTGTCAATCATAAAGAGTCACTCACTGTGTTGGATACCCAGGATGCAACAGGACGCTGGCTGCAGTTCACCTGACGGCCAGCAGGTGTCATTGAAATAGGCTCAATAATTAAAATTTTATTATGTTTTTACACAAACATACTTTTAAACAATCCTCCCAACGCATCATGTCTTTCTGATCACACATTTTAGATTTGTTCATAAAGTATTTTCAAACCTTCAATTTCCGACGCCATCTGAATGCAGCAGTGTGTGTGTGTGTGTGTGTGTGTGTGTGTGTGTGTGTGTGTGGGGCGCAGAGGAGGACAGAAACAGTCTCGGGGTCTGAGGTGAGTTTCAGCTCCGGCCGATCAATCCGCTCTTTTCTCCCCGCAGCAGGCTCCCCGCCGCCGGACTGCGGTGCCGCTCCGTCCCGGTGCGACGCACCCGAAGAGGAGGCGCTGCGGAGCGGCCATGTCCCGCTGTTTATTCCGCTGTGGAATATATGCTAACCTGCTAGCATGCTAGCTGACAGTATAACAGCGCTGGGCCTGTTGACAGGCCGCCTCTGCGCACACACAGCGGGGAAACCCGCAGAGCCGAACCGGAGGAGGGACCCTCCGCCCGGATGAAGCGGACTTCATCCCGGAGCGGACCCTCCGGCTGGTAGCAGCATAGAGACGCCTGTTAGCGGGAAACCCGAGGGGGCGGTGCTGCCTCTGAAGGCTGCTAGTTAACGGTAACAAACTTAGTGTAACGTAGAAAATACACCGACAGTAACTCAGCAAACAGTAACCCACGGAGACTGCAACAGGGATAATAATCCAGTCAGGTCTCTGTGGCCCCACATGAGAGGAAAACACCTGAACTGAATAAAGGTTAAAAGATGGAAACTTTTAGTCGATTAAGTGATCAACAGGAAATTAATCAGAAACTATATTTGATTAATCATTGAAAGTCATTGATGAAGCAGAAACCTCCTCATCCTCTGTTTATTCTTTGTTTTCACTGAGCAGACTAATCAATAATGAAAATAACGGTTAGTTGCAGCCACAACAACAAAACACCAGATATCATCCAGTCCAGCTCAATTTGTCTGAACATACAGAAACTAGTTTCACCTGAACTCATCAGTCGGCAGAAATAATGATAAACCAGCACGTTCATGTTTATTACTCTACTGCGTCTCCTTCAGAGGAGGCCTGCAGGTCCAAGTGGTTCTTACACCAACGTGGACTCACACGTCCTTGTGTTACGCGAAGATCAAATCCTTGGTCGTCCTCCTGCTGAAGCTTCAGTCTGCATCTCTGAGTTTCCTCTCTGAGCTGCAGGGCCACGGACCGGAGACCACAGACTAGAGACCACAGACTAGAGACCACAGACCAGAGACTGGCCTCCGTGTCAGAAGAACTCCATGTCAGACTCAAAGATGGCGTCCACTCACTTGAATTAAAATTAGCCAGGAAAGTTTCCGTGCTCAGCAGTGTTTCTCCCGCTCGGCCCAGACGTCACATCGAGACGTCGCACACTTTAAAATATTAAACCTCCCTTGATTCAAAATGCAAACACAAAGATGAATAACTGAGTTTGTTGCAGCGGGAGGACTCCGTCAGCAGACGTATCTTTATAATGGAGGTCAGTGGGGACAATGATTTGACTTGTCAAAGCGGAAAAGCACAGGTGTGAACACTAACGATGGTTCCATTCCATTTAGTTTCCCAGTGAGTGACCATGCACAGCATCAGCGCCCTGGAACTGGCTCACCTGAATGGAATGCAGCCATCATTAATGTTATTGGCCACAAAGCAACAAATAAAATGTGTAATATTCAGAGTGAAAGTTTACGGTAAATCAAAGAGAAGTTGTGGTTCATACTCTGATTGTAATCGCGACCTTGTGGGTTCGAGTCCTGTACGAGCGAACACATCGATGTTTAAAACAACTCTGACGGATCAAATAGGACCTCAGACAGGTGATTAAGTCCAGTTTGATGTTGTTACCTGGTTTTCGACATGAGATGCTGCTTGTGATGCTAATGTTTATTAGCTTAGCTTTGTCTTATTAGCTTCATCTGAACTGCAGCTCAGAGTTTTAGTTGTATGAAGATTTGACTGTAAACAGACTCGTGTTCACGTCACTGTCAGACGCCTTTTAAACGCAGAGCAGTGCATTGTGGGACTGTTAGCAGACAGTAGAGTTCATGTTGGACTCCCCCTCGCTCTGCCTGTCTCTCTGCCTGTCTGTCTCTCTCTCTCTGCCTGTCTGTCTGTCCAGCTGTCGTTGTGGTGATGAGCAGTAATGAGTGTTTCGGTTGTGGCCGCAGTGGTCACTGGGTGAAGAACTGTCCGAGCTCCGGGCGAGGACGAGGGAAAGGACGCGGCCGAGGCAAAGGTGACATATTCATATATATTTATTATATTATATTATATTATATTATACATCCTCAACCTGTGTGTGTGTGTGTGTGTGTGTGTGTGTGTGTCAGACCTGTTCTGTTATCGCTGTGGGGAACTCGGACACGTCGCCAGAGACTGTGAGAGGACTGAGGATGGTGAGGACACGGACACACACACACACACACACACACACACTGTGTATTGTACCTACCTGCTGTTTCAGGTGTTGGCTGGTTAAACAGTCAGACTCACGATGGACAGTTTAAAACAAAAAGGATCAGAATCGATGCAGCAGAACCAGCGAGATCCTCTGTTTTATTCCTCACATTCTTCATCATCAGAACCTGGCGCCTACATTACCCACAATGCAGCTGAACTGTCAACACTCAGGGTGTGTTATGCTAGCTAGCAGCTATCATAGCCTGCAGCAGAGCTGAGCAGCGGGCTGCAGAGGTCGAAGGTCACTTCTTTCTAACTCCACACCAACACACTGTTTTCATCTTCAGCCCCGACCCAGGCTGACTCAAGTGACATCACTCGAGGACATTTATCAGACTTCACATTAAAGGCTTCATGCTACTTTAAAACATGCAGTAGAACTCCCAAACACCTGGAAACACACGCTTAGGTGGAAAATCACTGGAATTCGACTTTAAAGGGTGTTCACCTGAACTAACAATGAACTAACACTGAACTAACACTTTACTAACACTTAACTAACACTTAACTAACCCAGGACTAACACACACTCTAAACTCTCAGAGATAATCCTACTGTAGTTCTGGGTTTAGTTAGTCTTGGTCTAAGACTGAGGGTTTCCCACTCAGTCCTGGACTACAGGAGGTGTGAGGTCTGAGTGTAGTATGAGAGCTCCAGGTGTAGGTACAGGTGTAGGGCTGCATGAGGTAATGTTAGAGGATCCTGAGGCTGCTGTCGTCCCTGCAGCATGCTATAACTGCGGCAGAGGAGGTCACATCTCCAGAGACTGCAAGGACCCGAAGAAGGAGCGAGAGCAGCTGTGCTACAACTGTGGGAAGGCTGGACACATGGCCCGGGACTGCAACCATGCCCACGAGCAGAAGTGCTACTCCTGTGGTGGCTTCGGACACATCCAGAAATGCTGCGAGAAGGTCAAATGCTACAGGTAAACTAACAGCTACAGGTAAACTAACGCTACAGGTAAACTAACAGCTACAGGTAAACTAACAGCTACAGGTAAACTAATGCATAACCAGTGTTAGCAGTGCATGTGTTTGCTGCAGGTGTGGGGAGATCGGCCATGTTGCGGTGCACTGCAGCAAGGCGTCGGAGTTGAACTGCTATAACTGCGGGAAGTCGGGGCACCTGGCCAAGGAGTGCACCATCGAGGCCACCGCCTAGATGCCACCCCGACCTTTTTCATCTCTTCTTTCTTTCTTTCTCTTTATTCATTCCCTGTGATCCTCCTCTTCCCATTGGTCCAGAGGCCTGTCAGTCAGTTAGGCCCCGCCTCTCCGTGGGTGGGCGGGGCTTTAATGGAGGGAAGTGACAGACGTTTCTATCTTCCGACACGGTGATTAACTTTATTTTCTTTTTTGGATAAACCGTTTATCTGAAAGAAACGTGATTGGCCCAGACTCCAGCAAACAGCCAATCACCTGCAGGTCTGGCCCCTTCATTGCCACACAGGGGAGCAAACGAGCCAATCAGAGCAGGCCACAGCAGACAACAAAAGGAACATTAATAATTAATATTTTGCATTTTTCTTGCTGTTTGGACCAGACAGAGCAACTCACCGACAAAACACGTTAAAAAAATGACGATTTTAAGTTTGGAGAGACGAGAATGTTTTCACAAACAAATCCAAATGTTATTTTTGTACAATATATGACTTAGAGATACTGTAAAAATGTCATGTGGTTGTACTGCAGGCTGTATGTTTAACCTGACAATAAAAACATGGAGGAGGACGGAGCCGAGACACACCTGTCGGATCAATTTATTTCACAGCACACACAAGAAAAGTTCAGTAAGGTTTTATTTAACACTTAATAATAATTACCAGGACAGAACTATTTATGTACGGAGGCTCGTTTCTGCCAAGAAAAGATGATTTGTAAAGAACCTTTCAACAACAAGGCAAAGATAAAAGGCATGAAGACGAGAAACACAGGACAGTGTAAGAAGATACATTTAAAAGGAAATTCAAAAGGAAAACTTTAGATTCAAAGTTTTGCATGATGAAAATAAAACCAGACAAAATGATGGTTTTAAGTTAGAAATATTAGGTAAGTCACAAATATGAGATATGAACGTCAAAAACCGGCAGTAAATTAAAGTAATGAGAGTAACATTTAAATTTGGACTTACTGAGTGTTTTTACTTTTGTTATGTCTAACTTTTCATATGTTTCCATAATTATTTGGTACAAACGGGGGGAAAATATTAATCCTTCAAAGATGTGCTCCATTTAAACCCAGGAAAATCTTCAATAACTATTCATTTATTATTGGAAACTTTATTCTTCATCTTTGTTCTCTGACTGAAAGACTGTAGGTGACACCAGCAGCTATGTGGAAGTGAACACTTTGTATTCTCTGTGCCAAATTAAATCGTTACAGACCTCGTAAAATACAGCATTAATGCTTAAAAACATGAAAGATGGAGATTCACCTTGCTCTGGTCACAGAGCGACGTGCATTTGGTTGACAGGTGGTCTTATTGTTTTGTATAATTTGGCCTGAAGCATTCAAATGTTAAATAAAAGAGGCCAGAGGACCGAGCCTTGGAGAACTCCACGCCAGTCTGTTCGGATGCACAGCTGCTGATTCACATAAAATAGCTCCTTGAACTTACGCTCTCACTTCATGGCTGTTCTGGTGCTTTCAGCCGTATCACATGGTCTTCGTTAGCAGACAGAGTTTGCAGTTTGCTGTGGAAATGTAGCTGATGGGAAGTTTGAGCTTCCCATGATTCTGAGCTCCTTCTCATCCACATGGACTTAAAAGTTGTCGACTTGACTTGTCAAGTGAAATTATGCAGAAGATGACAGAATATTTTCATATTTCATTTTATGATATAGTTAATTTAATTTGATTTTGATTAATTGTACTGTATTTTTATATTTAAGTAAATGTAATTGATTTTATTTTTTTGTTTTATTTTACTTTTACATCTCATTTTATTCTGTTTAATTATTAATTTATTTTCCATGTATGTTAGTTTAGTGGAGGCGGCCTCCTCCTCCTCCTCCTCCTCCTCCTCCNCCACCACCACCAGGTGGCAGTAATGCAATGGTAAGACGTCACGAAACTGGAAACTGCAGAAGAAGCCAGGGAAGGACTTCCTGTTTGTGTCGGCGTGTGTAGATCTTTTGAGGCGAAAATTTCCTTCAGTCCGCCGGCGGATTCTTCACCTTCACAAAACCACAAAAAGCAGCAGCAGAGATGGTGAGAAGCAGATCTTCACTCAGAGATTATTTAGCCCGGATACACAGCTAGTGAGCATGCTAAGAGCTTAGCGTGTTAGCTTCAGCTGGCGGCCAACGGGTCCATTCAATAACGTCAGTAAATATTCATCAGATAGGAAGTTTTGAGCCTCGTAGAAACTATTACATTCATAAACTGTGTGACGAAAGTCTTCAGTGTTCTCTCAGCGACCGCAGAGCTCAGACACACTCCGTGATAAAGTCACTGATTTTTGAATGGAGTCTGGTGTGAGCTTGCTGCAACTGTCCTATTCAAGCCTCAGTTTAATGTTAAATAAATGTGGGCCAGTTGAATATTCAGTCCTTATTTGAGTAAGTTATCAAATTGAACAATACACTCATTATGTGAAATGTTAACAGCTATAAGCCAAATTTACTGCGAGTCTGAGCTCAGCTAACAAAGCAAACAGTTCTGATTGGTTGGACTAAAAACTAAGATTTCATTGAAAGTCTATGATGAATTTTCCAGAAGGCGTGATCAATTAGCAGAAAGGTTTCAGTGTTGTTCATTCAGTCAGGGACAGGCCTCAGTCACACAGTCAGAGATAAAGTGCTAGGTCTTTGAATGGAGTCTGGTGTGGGCTGTTTGCAGCTGTCCTGTCCTGGCCTCAAGTAATCATCAAATAAAATAAAATTTAATTGTCTTTAAAAATTAATGAATCAAACATTTATTCAACAGTCTGCTTTTTTAAAGAGAAAAATAAATCCTGTAAAGATATAAAATGAGATATAAATACATGAGCTGATTTATCGATCATCAGCAGATTCAGTTTCAGCTTCTTTTAACTGACATCTGTGTGTTTGTACAGGCGAGAAATGCTGAGAAGGCCATGTAAGTACTGTGCTGTGTACTCTGTGTGTGTACTCTGTGTGTGTTGTGTGTGTGTGTACTCTGTGTGTGTGTGTGTACTCTGTGTGTGTGTACTCTGTGTGTGTGTACTCTGTGTGTGTGTACTCTGTGTGTACTTTGTGTACTTTGTGTACTCTGTGTACTCTGTGTCTGTACTCTGTGTGTGTTCTGTGTGTGTACTTTGTGTACGTACTCTGTGTACTCTGTGTGTTGATAGTACACACCGCTGGCTGCAGTAAGTATAACAACTGTTAAGGATCTGAAACTGTGTTCCTCTGCTGTGTCTCTCAGGACGGCTCTGGCTCGGTTCAGACAGGCTCAGCTGGAGGAGGGAAAAGTCAAGGTCAGGTTCTACTGTGTTCTACTCTGTGTTCTATTCAGTTCAGTTTTATTTATATAGCGCCAGATCATACCAAAGTTATCTCAGGACTCTTTTTCATACAGAGCAGGTCTAGACCGACTCTTTATGTTTACAGAGACCCAACAATTCCCACCAAGAGTAGCACTAGGAGACAGTGGCAAGGAAAAACTCCCTTTAACAGGCAGAAACCTCGAGCAGAACCAGAACCAGGCTCTGGGTGGGCGGTCATCTGCCTCGACCGTTTGGGTCTACTCTGTGTTCCATCAGCAGGGCTCACAGGTTAAAGGTTCGGGTGCAGCTGGTCAGTAACATCATTAATGTGGATGTGAAGCAGCTGTGAAACAGGAAGTGATGCTTTCTCCAGGTGTTATTGCATGTAGTTTACCTGCAGGCTGGAGCAGGTATGGCGGGAGTCAGTGGTTTCCATGGTAACCAGCAGGCCCGAATCGCTAACAGGGTCACAGTTCTATGTTTTTTATGAATATCTGATGTAAGTGGTTTAAATAATAATAAAATAATGTGAAGCATGGGAAACGTCACTGTGACATCACTGTGACATCACACAGGTAATCAGCCAATTATAATAATGCAGCTGCTGATGTTATTAGTGTGAAACTAAAGTAGTAAACGCCTCCATTACATCTCACTGTGATTTATTGAGTCAGTATTTGACTTTCTTATTATCAGTGTTTTTACACTGAAGATGAGGAAGAAGAAGATTTAATAGTAGATGGAGATGTTCGGGTCACGTTTATGTTCCAATATGAAGATTAAAGAGGAAACTAATATTATTTTTTGTAAGTTTAGATTTCAGAAGTCAGGTTTAACACATTTCATACTCAAAGTGCTTTAAAACATAAAAAGACGAGAAAGCTGTTTTAAAGGAAGTTAAGTCAGTTCATCAGCAGCAGGTTCGATAATAATCTGACACACTGAAACAACAGCTGGAGATCCTGAATCTGACTGACGGTCCTGATTCAACCTCCAGGTGATCCGGATTTTAGAGTTAACTGGAAAAATGTGACTCCTGAAACTGACATAAGATCTTCTGTAGAGAAGATGTCTGACTCTGTTGGAACTACAGAAACAGTCTTGTTGCACAGCGGTGTTACAGAGTGAAGCTTCTTCCCTCACAAAGGATCTTTGTTAGAGCCCAGACAGCAGGTGGTTCCTGTGATCCAGCTGATCCCTGACCAGTTATCTCCACAGCATGACGGAGAGCAGCAGGTGAACCTGGCTTCATCTAAGCAGAACAAAAAGCACAATCTTTAGATTTCTCTCATCTCAACTACAAAATCTTCCTCAAGCCCTCAAAAACTTTCTCTTTCAAATAAAACAAGAAAACAATGTCTGTTCATGAAGTGGTTAGACTGATTTGTCTGTCTCTCTAACCTGTCTGTCTGCAGGAGAGGAGACCTTTTCTGGCGTCAGAGTGCAGTGAACTTCCTAAAGCTGAGAAATGGAGACGACAGGTACACTGTAGTTCAAACTGTAGTACTAGCTCCACTTCCTGTAGCATCACGTGTAGCTGCTCTGGTAGCCAATCATACAGTTTTAGGTCTGTTTCTGATAAACACTACAATACCCATGAGCCTCAGCTGCTGTTGCTATGGAGAAGGAGACAGTCGAAGGTGTGTCGCCACTAACAGCGATTATTAGAAACGAGATTTTAAAGCTCTGTGATTGGCTGTTAGTGAAATGCATCTTGGGAGTCGTAGTTCAGGTTTTATGTCCACCAGCCTCTTGTAGCTTTTTATCAAAGAAGCAGATATTTTCTAACACAGTTGATCTTTTGTTTCATGTTTATCCCAAACTGTCAGTCAGCAACTGTGAACATGAAGACAGCTGTCTAACTAATGTGTGTGTGTGTGTGTGTGTGTGTGTGTGTGTGTGTGTGTGTGTGTGTGTTTCAGATCATCAGTGAGGTCTCAAAGAAAGTGGCTCAGATCCAGAATGGTGAGTATGATGAACCTCACTGACTCACAGGTAGATGTGACCTGCAGGTAACAGACAGGAAGTTAATGTTGTTTTGACTTTTCTCTGACCTGTCTGTCTCTGACCTGTCTGTCTCTGACCTGTCTGTCTCTGACCTGTCTGTGTGCAGCTGGTCTCGGGGAGTTCAGGATTCGGGATCTGAATGATGAGATCAACAAGCTGCTGAGAGAGAAGGGTCACTGGGAGGTCCGGATCAAAGAACTGGGAGGACCCGACTACGCTGTAAATATTCTAAACCAGTAACTCTACTGTATCTGACGCCAGTGACTGCATGTGAGGCCAGTGACTGCATGTGAGGCCAGTGACTGCATGTGAGGCCAGTGACTGCATGTGAGGC
>LKNJ01006429.1:0-17370 GCA_002120245.1 Maccullochella peelii
GTATGAGAAGATTAAGTGTCGAGGAGGACGCCTGACTCCCACAGCTGGTCCGGGCCGGGCAGTCTTTCTCCGTCAATACTGATGCTTCAGTTCATAAGTAGCATTGTAGCTGGTCGATGTGGAGCTAGTTTTAATTACTCCTGGGTCCTATTCTGTTTACCCTGTATGTGCTTCCCCTTGGGCAGATAATAAATAGTTTTAAAGTTGTCTCCCATCACTGCTATGCAGATGATATTTAAACATTTCATTTAAATTGTCATTCTAAAATTGGTTGGCAGATAATTTCTTAACGCTGAGAAAACAAAAGATCTTATTTCTGGGTCTTAAACTTTGCAAGTCTCTCTGTGGACACCATTAAAAAGAACCTGTTTAGACTTGCCTTTGTGTAATTTTTCTGTTTATGTTGTTCTTACTCTATTTTTTACTTTTACTTTTTATCTAATTTTACTTAATACTAACTTACTACTTTATTTCTTTTGTGAAGCACTTTGTGACGTTGGAAGGTCTGCTCTTGAAAGGTTCTATATAAATAGAGTTACTTGCTTTATTTTCTTTTTTAACTGTTTATTATTTTACTTCCCTCCTCTCTTATGTATTGATTCTATTGTGCAGCCTGCAACACCTTATTTATGTTAGTTTTGTACAGATCATAAAGATTTGCCTGTTTATTTAGTCCTGCATCCTACTTTTGATTGTCAGTGATTGTGGCAGCGCTGCTCCTTCTCTGACGACTAAATGACTTCAGACTGCTCTACAATCGTTGGTTAGTGTTACAAAACAGGGTGTCACGCTCATGTGTCTGTCGCACTTTTACTGGCCTCTAAAAAGACTGCTAAATTAGCCAGAGCTTTACCCTACATGTTGTGTAAAAATATTTCCATGGAAAGAAAAATCATAGTTCCTCACAATGTCACTTGAAGGTGATAAAAATCTGCTGTCCCACCCAGCTCATATAACTGTGAAGTTTGTGTCTTGTACATACTCTGCTACTTGTGCAACCTTCTGAGCGTGATGCTGAGACTGAGCATGTTAAAACAGATTTACATAATATTTATTCTCCTCAAATCGTAAGAGACACAAGAGTCTTAAATCCACATGGAAAATTTTTCTACTTGGTTCCATATAAGTTTTACGGTGAACTCTTTATGGAAGGATTAGGTTATGTTCCTGTATATAAAATATACGTACATGGGAATTTACTCACATTACAACATGACAAAAATCACAACACACAACACCATAAGTTCTATAAACAGAAAATACCAAATACATAAATAATCAAGCAAAATTATTCAGGAAAAAGAATTTAAAAAAATATTTTAAATTCTTTTTGTCATAAATCCTGAGTAAGATTGACTAGTTATTATTAGTTGTGATTTGTACTAGCTGGGGCTTTTGTGCCCACCTCTAGATTACAATAAATAAAAAAATCAGAAATTAACATCGCAGATGATTAGTGTTTGACACTACCATGGTATCGAGACAAAATATGGTTGGCAACACAGCACTATTTTTCCACTAGCATTTACTGTTTGTGTTTAGTGACCTGAAATGTACAGAATATGCTTTATATTATTTAAAGTTCATATTCAGTGACAAGTAAACACAACAAAACTACCTATTCTGTAATATTGTATCCTACCAGAAAACAAAAAAGCCAGATACAGCTTTCACTCTCACTATCACAGTCACATACCTGTTATAATTTCCATTTTACCATTTTAGATTACTGATTAAGTTGCTTGGATGTACTTTGCACCCAAATCTGTGATTTTATATTTTACTGGCAGGTCCTTGTCACTTAGCCTGACCTCTGCCTTCGGGCATTGTCACATTTTTCTCATCAGTACAATCTTGTCAATTATTCTATTCAACATGGACATTCACTGCCACGCGGGTGTGCCACTGATGTTAGCAACTATGCTAATGCTGACACAGAAGAAGGGTTTGTGTTTAGGATGCTGGTGTGTAGCATGAAGCCTAATTTGAGGGCATGTTACATATTGCCTTGCAGGCAGTGTGTCACCTATATACTGTATTATGTAACTGTGTGCCTCCCTTTGTGATAGCACTGATTTACCAAGTCAAATTCTCTGTTCTCTGTAAATAATGTGATTTTCATCCAAAGAAAACAGAACTGTACACGTTAGAAAAATATTTTATTTTTCATTTCTCTAAAAGTTCCAGAAACCATTGCTTTTTTCACATTTTCAGACAATTTCCAACCCTTACAACAATTACAAACAATTTATTGCATAACAAATATATATATTAAAACGTTCATGCTTTTGTCCATTTTTCTCTGTAATGTCAAATTAAACAAAGTGCATTTTACACTGTACAACCATACTATCAAGAGAGATAGTAGATAGTAGTATTTTATCAACTAGATAAAATACAATATTTAAGGAAACATGAGTCCCCATTGTCTCAGGTTTCAGTAAGTGACTCCATGTTTTGGTCATCATCATTGACCAGTTTTCTCATAGAGGTACGTTTCTTTTTTCTGCATGTACATATTTCCCACTGAGCAATACTATAACATTTGCTGTATTTTCAAGTAGGTCTGCAACGCTGCAGAAAGTGCCTTCCAGGATCCAGTGCAATAACAACAACAGTGATGAAGTAATGGTCACTAAACTGACCCACTGGGTCAAGCATCCGTAAGTAGAGTTGTTTGTGTTGTTAAAGTAATCTATATACACATAACCCAAGATCCATTACAGACATCCTTAAATACAAAATCTTTTATCTAAATAGCACTTTTCCAATCTTTAGATACCATGAATAAATATCTGATGGAAGGCCATCTTTGCCATCATAATCTGACAAAGAGAAACCTGAGAAGTGCATGGGCCCAAAAGCCCTCAGTACAGTTTAATTTAAATGTGCAACATCTCCATATGAATCAAACATTTGTCCTTATATATAAATATATATATATGATTTTTTTCCAAAAAAGCTCTGGTGATATGGATGTTATTCATGTCTTTACTAATTTAGCAGCTGCATGAAAAGCCATTGTCCATCAGCTACTAAAATGCAAGACAAAATAAATAAATGAAATTGAATAAAATAAGGTAAATGGTTGAATTCAAATAAATTATCTTCCTCCTCTTACTTTCTTCAGTGGACACTTTAGACCTGCACATTCAATGCGTAACTTTGGCAACGTTTCCTACATAACCTGCGGAACCACACCCAGTAGAGGAACAACATAAGCAGCCAGTAGCACGCGTAGACCACACAGCCAAAGATAAGAAACTCAGCCTCCAGCATCTTGGCTGAAGTTGACCAGTCCAGTTGACTCTCCTTGTAGATTGTGTAACCAAGTCCGCCTAATAAAATGGCTCCCCACACTGACAGAGGGAGAAGGGGCATGTAGTTCCCTACAATCTTACGCCTGCCTGATGTCCCCCAGCTGCTTTTGGTCATGGTGAGAATGGCAAAGTACTTAGCGGGCAGCAGGCTGGTCATGTACAGAACCGAGTAGAGGGACATAAACACCATCACTATGTCTCTGCGCAGGAGGCAGGCGTAAGCCGCTTTCACAAGCCCGATCAGCTGGATGCAGCACAGGACCCAGAGGATGTCCCACAGCGAGCCTATCCAAAACAGCTGGATAATGGTGGCGGTGACAAAGAAGGGGAAAATACCTGAGATGATGGACTCATAGGTCATCCAGAGGTGGTGTTTGTGCCACCACATTGCATTGTACAGCCACTCACGAAAGTAAGATTTTGTCCAGCGAGTCTGCTGGTTGAGCCAGCGCAGAAACTGAGCAGGTGTCTCTGTGTAGCATTTGGAGCAGGCTGTGTATCTAAAGGAAATGGCAAAAATAAGATCTAAGAAACCTTCATCATTACAGGAAAGATTACACCATCATCCATCAAAATTGTATTTAATGTCATATATCTGTGCACAGTATGGATGAGTGTCTTACTTTGTGGCATAGCCCATGCTCAGCATTCGGTTGGTAAGATGTCTGTCGTCACCGAATGTGCAGTGAGTTCCCAAAAACTTCTGATTGTACCAGGACTCCAGAAACTGCTGGAGGAGATCGTTCCTGTACAGACCTTCATGGAGCAATTCAAGAAACCACAGAGACAAAAGACATATCAGTTACAGTGAGTTACAACAGTGTATTAAAGCCATGACTACCACTGCTTGACATGTAGAATCATTACTTTGACCCACATCACAGAAAAACTACATTTCCTTACCCAAAGGACCACTTATGCAGGACACACAGTTGAAGAAGGACTGGCAGGCCCTTTCGATGTTGAAAGCCATCCAGTACCTAAGACTGCTCATGAAGCTGATGTAAGAGTCTTTCAGGTTAAGGATCATCACATCTCCTCCCACAGCGCCGTACTTGGAGTTACTCTCCAAAACTTTGCACAGCTCCACGGTGGCCAGAGGGTCCAGCTTAGTGTCCGAGTCACACACCTGAGGAAGGAGAAAGAGACTCATGTCATAAAAAATACACTGCAGTTTTCTTTTCATGAAATTATCTTAACTGAAAAAACACATTAGGAATATCAATTATACAATAAAAATACATACCTGTATATAGTCAACTGATGACCCGAGTGCTTTAAATGCTGTGTACATCACTTCCCGCTTGCCGCCCCACTGCTGCATGATGCACACACACCTCTTGCTCTGGATCAGGCTCTCTACCTCTTTTCTCTGTGGATCCTCTCCTATGATATAATCAGCATCCCCTCCTGGGCCCATTGCTGTAGCCATTTCCACATCCTGCTGGGATTGGGTGGGGTCCCACGCATGGTAGTTGTTCCTCCACACATAACAGCCAGGGTCTTGGTCAGCGAACACCTCTCTGAACATGTCCATCATATATTGGTCATCATATCCGTTCCCGTCTATCACCATGATGATGTGCAGCAGCTCAGGGGGATATTTGAGTGCCTTGATGGAGTTGAGGCACTCTCTGAGATAGATGGGGTCCTCCTGGAAAGCCGATATAGTCAAGGCGATGGTTTTGGTGAAGGTGCACTCCTCGGTGCGAGCTCTCATTCGCCGATGCTCAAGGAAGGCGAAGAAACTCTGGATAAACACGTGGAGTGAGAGGAGTAGTCCATAAAAGCCAAAGGAGACGATTCCATACATGGAGGTCACCAGCTGGAAACCCTTAATATAGGCCCAAATCATCACACCCAGTACGAGCAGAGCAAAGAGGAAAGTGAGGATGGCTCGGATTATTGAGCACAGCTTCCTCAATAAAGGTTTCAGCTCCATTGTGTTTCTCTACCTAAGAGACACAAACACACCACATGTTAGTGTGGCCTGTACATGCATAAAGGATGGATTCCTACTGGTCCTGTTCATGCTAAAAATGTACACAGACACTCATAGTACTGTGGTTTGGAAAAAAGGGTGTATTAACTGGAATTACTTGTTTTATGTGGACTGCGTAAGACACGTTAACAAGCTATACAAGTCAGAAATTAGCACAGGCATACATAAAGCTTTAAGCCCCAGCCTATTATTTAGCAAGACTGACATCACATGGAACTTTCTGTATTGCACATTACCATACCACTACCTTTGTATAATATATGTATATAAGTAACTGTATATGTTGTTTTCATTTTTATTTTTATTTTTGATTTTATTCTAATTTTAAATATTTGTATATATGTTCTGTGAGTGTGTAGAGTGAAGGGGACTACAACTTTCACAAATAAATGTACCTTGAACCTTGAACCTTAAAGACTGTTAATCCAAGAATGGATGTCACTAACCTACTAGAAAAACCCAGTTCAGGTGATATAACAGTAATAATGTACAGGCTACAGTGAAAAAGATTATAATTTATCACTTATTTTATTTACTTGTCTTAATGTCATTCAATTATATATTATTTATATTATAATTAAAACATTTTAAAACATAAAATAATCTTTCATACATGTACAAGTTTAAAATACTGCAGGTTAGCTACAAGCTATACTTAATCATCCCACACTCACACAGAAACAAGCACAATATTCTGATAGAAAACTGCTGACCAAAAAAGTAGCTGTATAAAGCATGACGTCACTTGTGTTTGACTAATTGACTAAATAAAATGATAAAAATGAAAATAAATAACTAAAAGAAAAAATACAAATGTAACAGGCCTATGTAAAATCATCGGGCAACTTACCGCTAGCAGAAAGCTGATATCTGTTTATTTTTAAATCATATCATCTTTAATGACTTGTCATGATTCTACAGAAATTATTTTTGTTTTAATTTAAATTACAACCTATCTCTAGTTATTCAATTTATTGTTCATTCATTGTATTTGTATAGTAGCCTTTAGTTTACAGGTAATTTATCAGCAAAGCAGGGAAAAAAACCTTGATTAAAGACATTTAAAAATTATATTTTTAACCCTACCTGATGCCAAGTTCCCCTTGCTTTAAACTTGCGATACATCCACTCGGTGTTTCTCTGTGTCTGGTAACTTGGCGTGAAGTTAGTTAGCTTTATAGGTTACAAGTCTGAATGGGATGGAGCCATATGCGCGCTTTTTATGTCCAGGGAATTATCAATTAGCGCGCCCCCGCTGAAACAAGTCGTGCGTCAGCTCAGGAGCAAGGCAATGGTCCCGCTGTTCTCAGGGCATCAGTGTGCGCGGCGCACACAGCTGCTTTGTTTTTTTCCTTTATCATAGTGATCGTAAGTCTGTGACCTCCGACAAGAATGTTTCCTAAAAACAGTAGGAGCTTTATATAGACACTGTGTAGAAACATCTGTTTGAAATCTCTATGAGGACCTCTGAGGTTGCCTATTGTGAGGTTTGCTCTTCTCTTGATCACAGTTAACCTAGACCTATTTACTGTAACAGCATCATTTTTTTAATTGGTGTGCCTGAAGTGCAAAACACAAGTTGTAGTTTATTGCCCAACCAGCTCTAGCTTAGAGATGTATCTGTGCACAAAAAATTGCAGTCAATAGTTCAAGACAGGGAGGTTTTGCCAGAAACTGTGCTGCCACTGAACAGAATGTCGAGGTATTCAATGACATTAACACTGAGAGAGAAAAAAGATAACCCCAGAAGGTTTTAACCCCAGATCAAGTTTGTGCACAAGTTGGATGTTGCCCTCTGCTGGCTTCTATCTGAAACTGCAAAAGTAAAAAAACAAAAAAACAAAGCTGTAGTAAAAGGAAGTTGGGGGGGTAGTAAGTAGATCTTAAGTTGTGAAGTGGACTAGGAGAAGAGTCAAAGCTGGTGTCACAGAGTAAAAGGAAGTCTTGTCTCTGTTCTATACTACTAATCTCTGATTTAAGAGGACTAAATCTGCCCCTTTCTGGTTGGAGTTGCTGCCACTGTCCTGACTTAACTATGATTACATCCCTGGAGAGTTTCTTTACAGGGCAATCTGTTGACCACTCATGAGGGTCCACACCCTTAGCCACAGGAGCTGGCCTGATCAACACGCTTCATGTCAGACTCAAATAGAAGCCACCAGGCAGCTGATGTCATGTATGGAGGCTGTGCCAGTCAATGTGTGTAGGGGATGGCGGACTGGCTTAACTTACTGGATATGTTATTATATGTAGGGTTTCTCCATGAGATTCATGTACTTTACAACACTGTACTGTAAATAATCTTGTTTTGTAGATGCCCCCGTCACGTTTTACATGCTAGTTCATGAATCCTGGACTGTACGTGTCTGTTAATGTTAGCTGTTATTGTAGTACTGTACTGTAAGACATCAGCTGTGTGCTAGATTGTCATATGTAACTCTATATATAGAATTCAACGGATGCAAATGATGTGCTTTTTTGCTGTTGTTTTATCGCTTTTAATTCATCATCTCCAGTATGTTGTTAGATTTTTTTCTATTAAATATTTTTTCTATATGTCTGTGTGAGGTATTTTATTGAATCTTTGAATCTTTTACACATACAATCATTATTAGATTCATACTCAGTCAATCAATTATAGCTCCATTTTTATGAAAAGGTCATAGCTAAACTGCTGGGGTCTTCTGACATGTCCCTGGCTAATCATTGCAGTCACTGAGGGATAAACTGCATTAGTCTGTGGCCACATCAAGAACATGTACTGTAAAGGACACTGCAGAAGGAGAAGAACTGCCATAACTTCTAAGTAGCTCATAAACATGGTTTGTGGAATTCTGCACGATTCAAAACATGGATATCTGTGTTGCCAGAATCAAGATCCTGACCATGTTTTCAAAAGAAAAGAAAAGTGCAGCATCCAACATGCTTCATAGCAATGAGAGCTATTTATTGTACATGGGCTGTGAGTCCTCAGAAACCTCGTTAGGTCTTTATTTGGTGGTCAAGCGAATGCCCGGTGACTCACTTCTCTGCTCTGTGCCACACCCAAGCAACCAAAATCCACAAAAATCATTTCGGGATTTTGTGATTGAGTACTCTCATTATGTGCAGCTGATGCTGTTTGATTGCCAGAAGGTGCCCTTCCACAAAGAGGTTACAGAGCGCTGTCATTAACAGGGAATTAGTTGCTCCTTTGGGGGCCAGAGCTCTGCTTGATAATGTCTACATACATTTTCCATTTTACTCAAAACACAAACTGCGCTAACATTAGAGTTCAGGCCGAACCAATACATCATGGAACTCCAATTATAATCTCATATAATTTTGATCAACTGCAGCTAAAAAAGTTACTGGATAGTCAACTATCTAAGTGCCACATTTGCAGCACTGCTCCATAATCAGTGATCATGGAATGTGGCCAGAGTGTGCAACATGTTTTATAGTTTCAACCCTCAGAGAGCAGTGTAGCAGCATTTTCTGCCCCTGGTGATTTACTGTTGACTGACTGTAAATGTCAGGTTTGTTCCTCAACTGTTCTGTGTTCTACTGAGGCATCCTTGAGCTATGAACATGTCTGCCCATTCAGTGTAAAGTCATTCTGAGTCAGAGCTCGTAGGGCCAAATACCGTGACAGCATGGGAGGCAGCTAGATCTGTTACACACTATATTAGATACTTTCCATTTTGATTTACAGTCACGCTTACCAAAGCTATGAATTATGGCACTGAGCACAAGTGGCTTTTCAGACACAGACACTAATGATACGCTTGTTTTAGACACCTGCCGAGCAAAACACCTGTCTGTCATGTAAAGTCTGGGTGACAACTGAAGCTTCTTGTAGAAGCAGTCACTTCTGTACGTGTGTGGGAAGACGTGAGGAGAATGGCAGATGTGTTTCTCTTCACACAGGATGTTGTACTCTTAGATACCTGCTGTCATTCTCACACTAATAGACCTGTATAAACCACATGGTACACACAGCACATCATATAGTTTCATCATAGACTTTATGTTTGATGTTGCCAGTTCACATGTGAATTCTGTAATATCTTTGCTCCTCAGCCAGACGCCATGGTGTTCTTGATCCAGGAGGTGTAATTGCAAACTTTTGTGTACACCCCGGGCTTCTTCCTCAGAGCGCAGCCATGCCCCCAAGACACAACTCCCTGGAGTTCTCCATCACACATCATGGGACCCCCTGAGTCACCCTGAAGATAAAAAAGATGAGGCTACACTGGCAGAAACTCACTGTTTTGGGTTACAGCCGCCATGATGTCTATATTACCTGACAGGAGTCCTTCCCTCCCTCCAGATAGCCAGCACAGATCATATTTTCAGTGATTTGGAAAGGATACGCATTAAAGCATGTGTCATCACTCAGAAGAGGGGCATCCAGGCACTGCAACTTATCAGGGTACCTCGCTGGAAAAGACAGAAAAAGAGCACGCATCAGTGTACAATAATGGCATGGAATAGAGCATTCTCACACAGTCAGATAGTTTCTCTGTAACTCACAACCCTCATTGCTTGGACGAAGACTCCCCCATCCAGAGATTTGGCACACTGTCCCGTCACTGGCACACTTGGAAGGAAGCTTAGCAGGGCGTACGTAGCTGTTAAGAGTGGCAGGTCGACTCAGTTTAATCAGCATGATATCACTGTCCTGTGTGCCGGAGTTGTAGTCAGGGTGGCGAATAAACTTGGCAGACATAATGTGCTGTTCAGTCCCCTCAGGTTCCCAGATGTCGTGCTCTCCCAGACGAATTTCTACATTTGACCTGAAAGAAATAAACCCATCTTTAATGTTATTTTGTACTTTTGCCGCTCCCCCCTTAAGAACAAGCTTAAGGGAAAATCACAAGTATTAAATGATGAAAAAGACTTGATTTTAGGTTTTCAGACACAATATAAATCCATCAGCGTTAACCAGCTGCTAGAGTTTTGGTCTACATGCTGTAAACAGAGGTTAACGATCATCCTCCTTACTTTGTTTGGCAGTGTGCAGCAGAGAGCACCCACTCAGAAGACAGAAGAATCCCACCACAGAAGTTGTACCCAGTGAAGAGAGATACTTGGTGGGGCACAGAATTTTTTGGACACTCATACCCTCCAACAATCTTGTCATCTTCCTTCAGGGCAACTGCAGATGTTAAAAAGTAAGAATAAAGAAGTGACAAAAACAGAGACAATTACCTCATCGCTGAATTGGCATCCAGCATGAATCATATTTAGGATACATGTGAATCTGAGGCACCATTTGATGCCTGATAATCAGACTTTTTACATTATCTATCAATTGTGTACTATACCTGCCCCTCCAAAGACAGCAAGAAGAAGGAAAAGCTTCATGCCTTCTGTCTGTCTGGCCGGCGGATTAATGTGCCCTCACCCTCTTGGTTTCAGGTATTTTAGTCCCCTTATCTCCTTTCTCTCAAGGTCTTCTATCGTCAGGGGAACACCTCAAACACTAAACATATGTTACATTTCCCCAGAACACTGGGTTTAATGTACAGTATACAGTAAAAGACAGACAAACACTTCAGTTCAGTACGGTGAAAATAACTGGGGAAAACAGCTTGGATAAAAACAATTTGTGCAGATAATGACATTTGGAATTCCCCTTTGTCAGTGGGCTCTCAGTCAGCATATACCACATATGTTTATTTGTTTCATTTCTCTCTACGGTTCTTTGTAAGTTTAATCTCACTGTGGCATCAGTACATTTCCTATAAAACTGGATGTTGAGTAAGACTTTGTATGTGGGTGTAACTCGTGTGGGGAAAGATGCCCTGTGCCAGAGTAAAATTGTGCTATTGCAAACGTGTCATTTTTCAACATGCAAGAGCGTCAAGAAATACCAAGAAAAGAACATCACTGACAGTATTTTACACTTACTCATATAGGCTGTCGGCTTATCAGTAAGCTGCTGCCCGGAAAAAATGCAGTATGTAGCTGTGTTGCAATACACGATAAAGTGTGGATATTTTTACCTTTTGCATTGCTCAACCTTGACATAAAATAATAATTTCCTGTATGTTATCAGTGAAGTGTCAGTTGTTGGCAGTGAAATCATTTATTTCTTCATTAATTTGAGTTCATTGTAACTAAGACAAATTTATTTTTTACATTATTATTATCTTTTATACAATTGTGCGAGGTTGGGAACCATATACATGATTTAAATAAGCTACAAGAAGTATCTAAAGAACATCAGCACTCCTACAGTTTCAACATTGCAAAACTGCACATCATTGCTTGAGCCAATTACTCAGAATGGAGACGTACTGAGAGGTACAAGGCTCCGTTACTCATGTATGAGGATAGGTGTTTATCAGCACCAGACAAGAAAACATTTAAATGTGAGGGTACATTTAACCAAACCCTATGATTATACACTTAAGGCTAAAATATAACGCATTCCCATCCAGCACAGGCAAGTTCTCCCCCCCCTTGTTGCTGTGTGGCACACATACCGCCTGCTTCATTCCTTTTGCGACCTGCATATCATTGCTTGTATTCAAACAAGTGCAACAGCTTGGCACACTCTGCTCAGAAACATACTCACTGTAAAGATAAAAACGTCTCAGGTTGCATATGTGTTCGCTGTCGTGATCTTGTGTTTGTTCACTTGTTGTGTCTACATTTAACCCTACACCGTCGTGATACATTTTCATTAAGCCAATAGTGAACATGATGCTACAGGACATTTCAGTGGCATTTATTAAAGAAAACTAAATTGCCAAAATTGTTAAAAGTCCAACAAATGCAAAGAGTCCCTGAGCTAATTGCCCAGAAAGGTCTTTGATAGTCTTGCATATGACACCCAGATGCCTGTATGTTGCACATCTGCAAAACAGCATTCAGGATGTGATCAGTTGGATGAATTAAGAAACAAGATAAATACTTTGCTGTCATCTCTGCCATCTAAAAATGCCATTGACCTTCAATAATGACCAGCACCACAGCAAGTTTTTTCAGTATTTGCCACCCTAAGCCATGGTTACAGTACATGGAAAGGATCAAAACTTCCAGTGATTTCACCATCTGGTGCTCCCTGTTTAACCAGTTCCAGTTCCCCTAATCCCATTCCACTGTACCTCAAAATATCCTCGGACAGACAGAGAGAGCACTGTGTCAAAGATCTACATGACTTATGCATTGCCAGGCTTGTTTGCTGTCAGACAGAGCCCAAGCTGATTATTCACATCCCTTAGGTTTGCTGAGGGGTACCAGGCATTGTGGCTGAAAGTAGGGACGAATGCAAGGAAGTGGTTTAGGTTATTGAGGTTCAGCTTTTTTTCCCTGTGTGTGGTGTATTTCATGGAAAAAACTGCCACTGAGCCATAGGGGCGAAAGATGTTGGCACTGGTTTTGGCTTGAAAAACAAAATTCCTGACCTCTCCACACCCGTGAGACAAGGGTTTGATTTCCAGTTAGCACCGCAACAAGATCAACAAACCTTTGAGGTTTGAAGATACCACAGATTCCCACTATTTGTGTCTTTATGACAGCGTTACTGGGGTCTAGAAGTTTCAACACAACAGTTAGTATACCACCGTTTCACAAAAAGGAGTGGTGGATTTAGAAACGCTGTGAGCTCACAGTGTTTTGCACTCAACAGCGACGAAAAATACTGGGTGTATTACAGTGACGGTGGGAGCTGGAGTATGTCATTAGTACTTCACTCTCCCACACACAGACATGCACAGACATACATACATTTTAGTTGTGCCTTTCAGGTTCACCCCCCACCCTCCCAGCTGTTTTAGTGAATAATAAACCTCCAAAATCCAACTGCATATATCACCCTCTGCTAAAACTAAATTCCCTTTAAACCTCCACTAGTTGTTTTACACACCCAAATTGGTATTTGTGCGGCACACACATAATTGCACGTTTGGTTGGTAAATCAAGAACTCTGGCAAGCCCTGGGCTCTGAAGGCTTCCCTCAAACTATAGCCTTGGCATAGCTATTAATATCCCCTACAGACACCAGCAAAACGCTCTGCCTTTAAGTTCTGTTACAAGACTATAAAGCAAAAAAATGAAAAAACACATTTTAGCACAGAAATGAAAAGTGGAGTATGTATTGCTCAAGAGGATCATAACCAAATTTAACAAAGTAGTCATACTGTCTAGACTTTAGCTAAAACAAGAAGCAATTTAATGTTACAAATGGAGCTGAACAGTTCGCTGTAGTTTTGGAGCGAGTGATGAAGAAGTTAACTGGGTCAGCTTATTTTAAACTGTTTCCTGTAGTTAGAATGAATTGTTTTTGGTCCTGGTGTAAAATATCTCTCAGTGGGGAAGAACATTCAGATGCTGAGTATTTATGTATCCAAAAAACCAAAAAAACCAAGGGCAATGATAACAGAGACAGGAGTCCTCCTACACACTTGGGTGTTGCTCTGGACTCACGCAGGGACTGAGAGCATGTACACATACAAAGACATGTAGTGTTTCTAACTCTTTCATTGTCTCTCTCTTTTCCCCCTTCTAGCTCTCTTTCCTTCCTCCCCCTCACATCTGGACTATTGGCAGGCCACAGTTCCTGTGTGGTGTATGTGTACATTAGTAGGGGTTAGGGTTGGGCAGGTTCTAGCAGCTCTCACTGTGCGAATCTGATCAGTTCAAGATTTTGAGCCTCACTGTGTGAACAATCGTCGTGTGTTAGATCATCAAAGCCACCACCATCACTGAGATTGTGACTTTGTCTGATTGTTTCAATTGTTAACATAATAACCTCAGATTTTGATGACAAAGTTTTGATTTAGCACATATCATTTATATAATGGTTTTATACTGTGTCAACATCTTTAAATTCAGCTTCCAATAAATTATGTGCCAACAAGTTCGCTCTCTATGAAGTATTGCCAATTAACATTTATTTAAATATAAGTTGGAACAAACCAGTTTTGGGTTTTTTTAGATTTTGGCCGAGTTTAATTCCTGTTGGGAAGATTTTCTTGTCGAGATGCTGTTAAAGGAGATCAAACTGAGCAGCATGAACTTAAGAATTCATCTTCCACACACTTTCAGCGCTTTTACATGTGAAATGTAAAAAATGCCAATTACTGTGGTTGAGGAAATAGTCTATTCATCACATTTGTAAATTTCCACAAAAATTAGACAAAAGAATAATGAACTCACAACCATGTCATACAGATGTGTGGGTAGTGGGGCAGCAACACTACAAGAAAAGATGAACTGTGAGGGAGGAAGTATGACCGTGACATCAAATTCAGATTAAATACTTTTTTCCCCACTGAAAGGTAGGGCTGTACTCTGGGGACATGAGATGGATTTTAAGTCTGTCCAGCCAACACTCCCCCATGTCCATGCCTCTATCTTGCGCTCATTATTATATATCCAGTGTTTATGTCTCTTCCTGTTGTGATGCATTTCTGCACATTTTTCTGATTAATTAATTAGATATTGTGCATTATCACACATTCCACATGTGATGTTTGAACTGTGCTTTTAGCACACCAGACTGAAGCATTGATACAAACAACAAAAAACTGTCAGGAAGTTTTTCACTTCCATCAAATCTTCTAGTCTGCCCTGTTATTTGTTCAAAATAAAGTTTTGAACCCTGCTAATTATTTAGCTAATCTGTAGGTCTATGTTATTGCAAAGTCTTATAGATTTCAGTTCCAATTTTCGGGACTCTGAGAACTTGACTGGGACATAGCCGAAGTATAAAAGCAGCAGAAATATGCCAGGCAGGTTTAAAAGATGACATTTCTGGGAATTACAGCTTAGCTTTGCTTCAGGGTGTGTATATGAATTCTCTTTTGTTTTAAGCTTGCAGTCAGGTCTACGGTTGTTTGCCAGTCCCATTCTGTAGTGATTCCTACACTTGTGCACCTTTTGGCATATACTGTAAATGCCAAATGTTTCAGGAATGCATGGTTCAGTGTAATGAGTGACAAGTGTTCTCCAGTGACAAAAAGCATCCCATCATATACCAAGAAGTTCCTTTTTTAACCTTGGAGTTCCTGCAAAATGTTTGTTTCATTTAACTACAGAAAATGACTAGAAAACCACGTTGTATATTTACTGTTTGAGTACTTTGTACTCAAATTTCCAACTTCATTCATAATTTACGGGTATACTTCTCTAACATATCAGATTTAGCAATTACACTTCATATGTGTTTCAAAATTTCAAAACTAGATTGCAAAGGAGGATGCAGATAAATAGGAACATACTGTAGATAACTTAGAAGAGTGAAATTGCCCCAATACTAACCCAAATTCCAATTATGTGGTACAAAAAGATGAGTTCTTACTGCAGATCTATTTTGTCTGCAGGTTTGAATCTACAGATGCACCACAGTTATGTGTCCAGTGGAGAGTGGCACAGAGGGAGTAGCCTGCTATTTAAAAAAAAAAAAACTGCAAGGCAATCCTATTATTCACAGATGCTGCTATGACTTTCTTATACGTAGTGCAGGGTGAAGAGAGGTGACATTAAAAATATGCAACCTTCATGTCCAGATGACAATTCACACAGTCAACACGGAGCTATTACACTTAACCTCAAGCACACATGAGCTCATCCCACATAGAGAAAAACACATTACTCATGCAGGATCACTGGTACACATGAGAAGTCACAACTCAAGTCTTTCTCAGGTAGGCATCTCAACAACCCACAATTTATGTATTTAGTTGTTTTGTGACTTTTCGTGTTTTCACTTTTGGAGTTCCCCAAAGGCTCTATCATGGCAACTGAAGAAGACATGTCTTGGCAAGATCTTGCGTCAGACTACAGATTATGGGCAGAGCAGCACACTTGCGGATAAGAGCTGCTATTGAGACAGCAGCATGTATCACTGTCAGTTCAGGGGGGTAAATGTCTATATATTATATACACATACAGGCCTGCTGACTGTATGC
This sequence comes from Maccullochella peelii, assembly GCA_002120245.1. Taxonomy (NCBI): domain Eukaryota; kingdom Metazoa; phylum Chordata; class Actinopteri; order Centrarchiformes; family Percichthyidae; genus Maccullochella; species Maccullochella peelii. The sequence continues at coordinate 16,227 of LKNJ01006429.1, forward strand.
ATTAAAGTAACTCGTCTATCCATGAAGCCCAAATTGTTTTAGAAAATGTAAAAGTATTTTTCTTGAACCTGCATTGCATAAACATGTAGTAGGCTACAAGAGGTTTAATGGACTTCAAAGGAGGGGTGTGCGTGCCGCCTGAGGTCCCGCCTCGTGAGCGATGACGTCATACATTTAAGGAGTCAGGGATCAGAACTTCACAAATCCCACAGACTAGTCAGACTTGTCCAGAGTTGCCTTTGCAGCGGACGCATCATCATCGGACTGGCGCTTTGAGAAAGGTACTGTAGGCGTACGTTTGTTATCCCCAGAGACCTTAGCGCAGTGTATCACACCAAACTGTGAAGAAGAAATAGACAATTAAAGCATCTGATTTATGCTCTGGCAAAAATCTGTGTGCAGTCTGGAAACCGCTTTGTTTCAGAGAGTTTGCTGCTTTTTGAGGTCAACAAAGGTCTTTATGAGCAATTAAAAGCGCAAATACTGTCAAACTGTTAATTAAGCCTATATATCTACAGTGCGTTGGAACACTTTCTTTTATGCAATAGAGTGGTTTTGTTTACTGTGGTTCTGCTCATCAGTGTCAGTTCCCGTTTCGTACGTCATACGTGCAGTGTATTATTATTAAGTCTCTAACTAGCATAGAACGTTGGGAAACTTTCTTCAAAATGTCATCAAGATTTATCTTAATATCTCACCTGAAGTAGCGTGATTGGGACTGTTGCTCCACTATTCAAGTCAAGTCCATGTGAACAGCGTCTTCTGTAGGGCTTCTTGCTGAACTGACATAAGTCAGTGTATTTTTTAGAGTGAAATTTTTTAGATGAAAAAAGTTTAGGAAAACATTAATCTATTAGGGACTGTTATTGACCTCTAGTTAAAATGTAAAAAGGTTAACATTTTTTTTTTGTTTTTATTGCAGGTCTCAAGACAATGATGGAGCTAATTACCGCTACCCCTTTCTGTCACATCAATACAACAGATGCCACTGGAAAAAATGTCTCTTTGTATGACGACGACGAGTATGACTATAAGGACGAGCATTCTGAGCTGAGAGAGTCTCTCAACATCATGTCTCTCATTGTTTACAGCCTGGCCTTTGTTCTCGGTGTGCTCGGGAATGGAGTGGTTATCTGGGTGACCG